>JAJPUD010009288.1:0-19848 GCA_023553655.1 Myrmecobius fasciatus | reverse complement strand
TATATATATATATATAATATGACTACTAGAAGGTTGTTAGTGTCCTTAGAGAAGTTTGAGTAGTGTTTGGGGGCAATAATCTTTACTCTAGAGGCTCAGCTTGTAAGGAAATAAAGTTATTATGCAAAGCAAGTTGGGAGTAAAACATCCTTTTTGAATAAAGAACTTAAATATGGTTTTAATATATAGAGAACAAAAAAAAAGAGGATTGCACATGAAACTGAATTTATATAGATTTTTTAAAAAGTTTATATTAAGGGGCAGCTAGGTGGCACAGTGGATAGAGCACCAGCCCTGAAGTCAGGAGGACCTGGGTTCAAATATGACCTCAGACACTTAACACTTTCTACCTGTGTGACCCTGGGCAAGTCACTTGACCCCAATTGCCTCAGGAAAAAGCAAAAAAAAAGTTTATATTAAACTTAACATGGTAGTAGTAATCAAATTACCCTGTCTGTGGTCCCTTCTGAATATTTAAACTGGCCAAAAAGGTACATTTTATTTTTTATTTAAAATTTTAAAAATTATTGTAGCATTTTACTTTTCCAAATACATGCAAAGATAGTTTTCAACAGTCAGAGGTACATTTTAGATTTCCTTTTGTGCATTTTTTAAAAAAAATATTTTTGGCACCTTTCCTTCCTTCCTTCCTTCCTTCTTTCCTTCCTTCCTTCCTTCCTTCCTTCCTTCCTTCCTTCCTTCCTTCCTTCCTTCCTTCCTTCCCATTTCTTTCTTCCTTTCTTTCCTTTTTTCTTTGCCTTTCTTTTTGCTTATTTATTTCTGTGTTGTTAATACTTCCTGGTAATAGCCACCTAACAGGTCAACAAGTGGCTATATCTGAAAATGTATGCTCATGGACAGCTTTTTTCAGAAGTTTGACATTTAGGGGAAGAAAGGAAAAGACCAGTAGTTGGATCAGGTAAAAGGGTCAATGAAAGACTTAAATAGCTCTGATCTAATCCTGCCTTCCCCTTCTCTTCCCTTCTCTACCTTCTCTACCTTCTCCTTCTTATTCAATGAGATATCTTCATTCCAGAGATGACCTCACATATAGATTGAGTAGGTAGTTATTTATAGCATGACTTGCAGAGAATATGGCCTGTCCAAAAATATTCCTTTCTCCCCTGTCCCCTCCCCCTCCCTCTCTCACCTCTTGCTGTATGTCCTGAGGTTTCCAACATTAGAAATGTATTTGTTAGGTTTAGGGTATTATATTTCTTCAGAAATGTCTTGTTAAAAATAGGAACACTCCAGGAAAGGTAATACAGGGAGTCCCAAAAGTCTTACTGCAATTTAAAGCACTAATAAATAGAGTGGAAATAAAACACACACACACACACACACACACACACACACACAAAACCTTACACAAATATCATTTTCAAGCTAAGTTATTTAAATTTCTTTTATATTTATTTAGCTTTGTCTATTTGAAAAATGAATTTTTAATTTTAATTTTAGTAAGACATTATGTATTTTATTTGTGACAATTTATCCTCCCCAGACAGATTAATCAGCATAGAAGGTTATTTTGTTTGGTCACCTTACTCACCTGATTTATCTCCCTTGGACTTTTTCTTATTGAATCACATTAAAACTATGATGCATCAAAACCTTGTTTTTTGGATGATCTTGTTTAGAATTCCAAATACAATACTATTAGTTATTGAACAACAGCTGATGGAAGTTTTTACAAGTTCAAGAATTGACCCGGGAACTGTTTATACCAAAAGACAATCGTTATGTTGAATTTTACTAAGACATATCAATATTTGAAAGTTTTAAATAATTAACCTTTCAAATGCTTTTTTATAACTTTATAGAATTTATACTCTATACTTCTGAGATTATGAAAGTTGAAAACTATACTGAGATTTTGAGACACCTTTTATCAACACCATCATCATCATAGCTAGCATTCATATTGTGTTTACTATGTGCCAGTGGGCAGCTAGTTGATACAGTGGACAGAGAGTTGGGTCTGTAATCAGGAAGACTCATCTTACTAAGTTCAAATCTGGTCTCAGAAACTTACTAGCTGTGTGTCCTGTCATCCTCAGTTTCCTCATTTATAAAATGAGCTGGAGAACAAAATGGCAAATGGGGTCTCAAAGAGTTGGCCACAACTGAAATGACTAAACAATAGCAATATGATTGAATATGACTGAATAATAACAATGTGCCAAGTATTATGTTAAGTATTTTACAAGCATTATTTCATTTAATCCTCACAACAATCCTGTAAAGTAGGTGCTTATACCATTTTACAATGGAGGAAATTGAGGCAAATAGAAGTAATCATTGTTTTTTAATAGTCTAATAAGAATTAAACAAATTGAATTGCTGCCACCTTGTGAAAGGTTGCTCAGAAAATGGGACACAAGATAGATGAATTTTGATATTGGTTAGGGAAAGATAATTTTGAGAATGTGCTATTCTCAATGGTTAATCCTGGGTAAGGATGTTAAATCAGAAAAAATGCTAAGTATTGGGAGGTGGGACATCACAGGTGACAATCCCAATTCTATTTCCTGGTAGGTAAACCAAGGGATTCTGGAAGACCAATTTCAATTCCTGCTGTTCTAAGTCTCTGATGGGTTGTTCTTCTGTGTCTTTTATGGGCCACTGATAGAATCAAATGTGTTACAAATGATGTAAAGGAAAGAACATCATCCTAGTAAATCAGAAGGTCTGGATTTGAGTGTTGGCTTCTCTGCCATTTACCAGGAGTGTGATTCTACTTTTTGGAGTCTCAATTTTTTCCCCTGTAAAATGAGAAGATGGGACTAGATGGCTTCTAAGATCCCTTCCGGTTCCATTTCAGTTGAATCCAACAAGGCTTTATTCAGTGAACTGTTTCCTTTTTCCCTTTCTATTCCAGTGCCTGGTACAACTTCTGGCAAACTGCAAGCACAAGTAAATGCTGCCTAAATCATTTTATTATTGGCATGTTGGGTGCTGGACATACAAAGACCTGAAAAATCCCTACCTCCTTATATTCTTGTGTGTTATTTTCTTAATCTTACATTCTCCTAAGAATATATCATGTCTATGATTCTGTGAGGTCCTTGTGGCATTGCTGTGTATCACCCAAAAAGGTTATGGTCTCTTAATCCATCCTTAGAGATTTTTAAGGACAAGTAAAGATCTCTCTCTCTCTCCTCTTTTTTCTCCCTCCATCTAGACTGGGAGGTAGGACCATAGAGCTCCAGGGCAAAAAAATCCTGCCAGACTTGGGACCTGTGATTCTAGGATTACTCCTCACTGACTATATGCCCTTGGGGGAAATCAGGCAGGGACTATCTGAGTGCATACTACTACCCCAGCTAGTCCTAGAATGTGATTTGCTGGAGAACATAGAGGGAAGAGGCTGGAAGGATGCTGTTTATACAGGAGCTTATTCAAATATTAACTGTCTTTTAAAGGAAAAAGATAAAGGTGAAGTACATTATGATAATGCTGCTTTTATAAAAAATAAAATAGCTTGCAGCTTATTCTGAACTATTCTGTTAGTGTGACTTCATTGTAATTTTGATTCTATACTACAAAAGTGGACTTCCTTCTCAGGGACATTCTCTCTTTGTCTAGGATTCTCTTTGTCAAATGCCACCATCCCCTTTCCATCCTCTGCTCTGGCCGAATATCTAATCCTTTAGTCTTCCATTTTATCTTTTTTTAAAGCTTTTTATTTTCAAAAATATGCATGAATAATTTTTCAACATTAACCCTTGCATAGTCTTGTGTTTCAGATCTTCCCTTCCTTCTCCCCATCCCCTTCCCTAAATGACAAGCAATCCAATATATGTTATACATGTTAAAATATATATTAAATCCAATATGTGTAAACATATTCATACAATTTTCTTGCTGCACAAGAAAAATCAGATCAAAAAGGAAAGAAAATGAGTAAGAAAACAAAATGCAAGTGAACAATATAAAATAGAGTGAGAATGTTATGTTATGATCCACATTCAGTTCCCACAGTCCTATCTCTGGTGTAGATGGCTCTCTTCATTACAAGATCATTCACATTTTAATCTTAATAATTATTTTACCATATTGCCAAAAGTGCCTGAGATTCCCATTACTAGGATTGGAATGGGGGATGATCACAAAATGTTGGAGCTGGAAGAGATATTACAAAAGATCTGATTCTAGCTCCACTTTTCTTTTGACAGATGGAGATCTTGAGGGTGGGAACTTTTTTTTTTTTTTTTTAATAAGAACTGGACTTCTTTAAAACCTGCCATTTTTTTTTTCAGTTTCAAGACACTTAGCATATTGATTTATTTTAAAGATTATCTGTGTCCTTTCTGTAAGTAGATCAAGGGTTCTTAGGGTCCACAGATCCCCAAGGTGTCTGTGGATAGATTTTATGGAGTCTCTGAAGTGAGACAGAGAAAAAAAAAAGATTTATTTTCACTAAACTGCAACTAGCCCTAACTAGCATTTCCTTCTGTTATGAATGTAGGCAACAGGCCATTATTTTGAGAAGAGAGTCCTTAGATTTCACCAGACTACCAAAAGGGTTCATGACTTACAAATCATTAAGAACCCCTGGGGTAGAGGCAATAGCCTCTTGGGTCCCTAAGTAACTAGTCTGTCTTCAGAAGGAGGAAAAGGCTAAGCATAACCAGGAGCTGCTTCCCTTAACTTTTCCCACTCTTGTCTAGAGCTTGACATTAGGCATGGAAAAAATCAGGTCTCCATTGGGCATTTGTTTTTCATTTCATCGCCCCTTGACTCTCCCCAGCTCCTGTTGTGGGCTTGGAAGCTGGCCAGTTCACTGAGCTTCCAGAAAGCTCCTAGATGAGGGAGAGCCAGAATCCTTCCAGCTGGAGGCCAGCTCATGGCCAAGCTGGCTCCGGGCCTCTGCAAGTGAAATCAATAATAATGATGTGCCTGTGAAAGGCATGGGGGTAGGGGCATCACAGTCCTGCCAGGAAGGGAGCTGGCCAATGAACCAGAGAGAAGGGAGGCAGCTGCAGAATACTAAGGGACTAAGGGACAGTTCCCATTTCAGAGGCTCTGAAAAAGGGGTGCAGGGAGAAACTTGCTTGCATGTAACAAAAATGCAGAGAATTGGCACATAGATATAGTAGGGATGCTCACACGTATATTTATTCTGTAATGAATCTAGCAAACATTTATTGAAAACTCTGTTTTAGATATGTCCATGCTAAAAGATCCAGTCCTATCCCTTTCTCCTTGTGACCTTGATCAAAATTATATTCTTTGGTCTTCAATTTCCTCATCTCTGAAAATGAGGGACTTAAACCTAATGGCCTCCAAAGTATTAAGCTAATAGGGCACCTAGGTGATTCATGAATGGAATCTCATCAGAAAGACTTGAATTCAAATTCTGTGATTCTGGGCAAGTCATTTAACCCTGCTTGCCTCAGTTTCTCCATCTGTCAAATGAGCTGGTGGAGGAAATGGCCAACAACTCCAGTATCTTTAAGGTTTTGCAAATCTTAAAATGCTATGTCAATGCTATTATTATTTTGTCACAAAAATGGAACATGACTGAAAGAACTGAAAACAATAAAAAGTCTTATTCAGCTTTGAATCTATGATCTAACTAATAAAAATCAACCAGAAATAAAAATAGAGGTAAAGAAGAGCAAAGAAAATTAGCATCTTGGGTTTGAGTGAACCAATGTTCTTTAGTGAGTCTATTTCAGGGTCTCTAACCTGCTGTCCAATTGTCTACTATCCAGTTCCAAGACTTTTAGCTCAGGTCTCTTGCCAAAGGCTGAACTTACCCCCTTATCATCCCTGTTACTATATTGAGGTGCATAGTTGGCAATCTTTTTAAGTTATATGATCTGTCTGGGGCCATGTTTGGGGTGCATGCAAAGGGAATGTGAATAGAGCGTGGGGCTTCTCCCTTCTGTCATTCAGACTCTCTGGACTTCAGTTTCTTCATGTCTAAAATGAAGTGTGGTGTGTGTGTGTGTGTGTGTGTGTGTGTGTGTGTGTGTGTGAGACTGATTGGACTAGAGGGCCCCTTCCAATTCTAAATTACTGAATGTAGAATTTCATGATTATGCCTATGGGAAAGTGCAGGATGAACCTTCCTGGAGACAGACTGTTGGCTAAATTAGGTTGCTAAAAGATAGAGTGTAGTAAGGAAGACCTGAGTTGAAATCCAGCTGCAGATACTTACTAGCTATGTGACCCTGGGTATTTAAATTCTGCCTACCTCAGTTTCCTCGTATGTAAAATGAGCACAATAGTAACATCTACTTTCCAGACATAAATGCAAACCTTAAAATGCTATGTCAATGATATTATTATTAAATTTATATTTTCATTAAGTTGGAAGAGCAGAAGGTTTTATTGCTTCAGAGCCCATTTCTTAGCTTAAGTAAGGCAGGGGCTGGGATAGGGAGCTAGCCATCTGACCTCTGCAGGGTGGAGGACTTTGCTCAGCTTTGGCTCATAGCTGGAGAATTTCTTCCCCTGTATTCAGTTTCACTCCCTTTGGCTCCCTAAAAGGGAATTTCAACATTCTGTCTCCCCCACCGATAGTGTTCCACCCCCACCCCATCTTCCACCCCCCTTCACAGAACAGGGAAACCGAGAGCTTCTGGTATTCCATTTGGCAGAGGGATATGCCAGGGCTTGCAGCCAGTTCGGAGAGCACCGGAGGGGAGAGGTCCTTTTGACAGGCAGTGGGAGGGACAGCTGGATCTCATCCTTCACCAGGTCTTTGCTCATGGGGAATTGAGGGACCAGAGCTCCCTTTTCCAACCCCAGCCCCCTTTGGCTGGACAGGGTATGGAAAAAGGGGCCTTCTTCCTTGGGATCCATAGAGTTTGGATTGGAAACAATTTCTAGCTCAAATCCTTATTTTTTTTTCCTCTGGGGAAGCTATTTGAAGTACTCAGGTATGTTTAGCAGTTGACATATTCTAAGTCACTTTGGTTACCAGAGCAGAGTTTTCTTATCAAAATAATTCTCTTGCATTTTTTCCTTTATGTTTCTGTGATCTATGCTGTCTCCTCTTATTCTGGAAGAGGACTATGATATAGGGGAGGTGATGTCATGACATGAAGTGAATTGGGTTTGAGTGAAGGAGGAATGTACAAGGTCACCTGCTTTACTCTTTTCTCCAGAACCATCTGGGTCCAGAGGCCAGATATAGATCAGGACATTGGAGATGGCCCTGGATGAAATGGGAGACCATGACATTTTTAAAGCTAAAGTTTTCAGTTTGACTGAGGCTATACCCATTAGCAGCTGAGGCAAAGAATGGCCTCTTTCACCTACTCAAGAAAAAATAAAATTGATAAATAAATCTGGGAGGGGAAGATCCAAACAGAAATGATTGCTATTTATATTCCCTTTGGGTCAATCAGGACCCAAACAATTATCAACTGGCCTGGACCTATAGCAATGGATCAGTCAATGAGAGTCAGAGTGATTTGGGTTTAAGCCATGGCCCTTAAGAAAGAAATCTAGTCTATAAACCCCAAGATATGCTAGGAGGGTTCAGTGATCAAAAGAAATAAGAATCCATCACCAGAAAGCCAGTCCAATATAACAGTAGAAGTAATTAAGTGCTTAACAAAGGCTCCTAGATCAAGACAAAGAAACATGCCAGTTCTTTATGTATATACATATATGTATACATGTATATTTGATATATACACATATTTATATATACTCAATATAACATACATAACATACAGTATATGTATATATGTATATATATGTACTTATATTCATACATATTATATACACACATGTATATATGCTAGCTATGACTGAATGGGAATTATAATAATACCTACTTGGAAGGATTGTCATAAGAATCAAATGTGATAATATATAAACCATATGAATGACAGCTAATTAAACTAATTTGCTTTTTCCACTCCTCCAGTCCATTTTTTTGTGCTGTGTGTAAGGCAGGCCCTTCTGGTTTCCCTTTCCTAGTCTGTTTAAACTCCTCACTCTGTTTCCACCCATCATATACATACATATGTACACATCATTTGCTAGGATTTTATTTTTGCTTCAAAGTGACTATGGAAAACTACTAATAGTAGTTTTTTCTAAAGTGTTTTTATATTGGTAAAGCCCTTACATATATTACCTTATGAGAGGCCTGGGCAACTAGATGATATAATAGATAAAACACTGGGCTTAGAATCAGGAGCTCATCTCTCCAAGTTCAAATGTAGCCCCAGGCCTGTTTACCTAAGTTTCCTTATTTGTCAAATGATTTGGAGATGGAAATGGCAAATCCCTCCAGTTTCTTTGCTAAGAAAAGCCCCAAATGGGATCATGAAGAGTTGGACATGACTGAATAATTCTGTGAGATTAGATCCTATAAAAATTGTTATAGATCAGGAAACCCAATCACTGAAAGTATAAGGAACTTGCTCAGGGTCTCAAAACTAATAAGCATGGAAGGTGAGATTTGAACCCAGATCTTTCTGCTTCAAATTAAACATTTTGTATATTGCATCATGTTGAAAAAGAGACAGTCTGAGGAGTGGGAAGAATTAATAGTGAGCAATATTATAAATATTAAAGTAATCAGAATATTTGGTAAACTATTTCTGTTTTGAAAACTCACTTGATCTGGTTTCTGAAGATTTACCTTCTGGAAAGGGAATAAGCATTTATTAAGCACCTACTGAGTGCAAGGTGCTTTTAATTACTATCTTATTTGATTCTCACAACAACCCTGAGAGGTAGATGCTATTATTATCATCCCTATTTTACATATGGAGAAACTGAGGCAAACATGTTAATTGACTTGCTTAATGTTACACAGCCAATAAGTGTCTAAGACCATATTTGAACAAAAATAACTAGGCCTGGTCTCTATCCACTGAGCCACCTAGTGGCATGGGATTAGAATTTGATCCTGGACCTGTGATTTCATTGGAATAGGCAACTCCCAGGAGAGGACACTTTTACCAAATGAGTTTGTCATTTTCTCTACACTATTCAATTTTAAAGAATTGCCTGGGGTCCTGAGAGGTTGCATACATTGCCCAGGGTTTCACATTTGGTAGTATCAAAAGCAGGACCTTAATTTAGGCCTTTCACTGGGCCATATTTTTTCTTCTAAATTAAATAGGTTCCCTGTATAGTAGGTCTTTTCATTGTTTGGGTTTGTGAGATGGGGAGTCCTAGGGGAAGGAGGGATGAAGGAAGAAAAAGGAGAGAAAAGCTCCCTCTTCCCTCTACTGCTGTTAACAGATTTATTTTCGTAATATTTTATCCTGTTTATAACATTTAATGGAATTTAAGCATTCTGAAATCTGGTTGTAGCTAGCTTCCTTGATTTATCCAGGAAAATCAGAGGGTCAGGATCCCAGAAGCCTTGTTGAGGGATTTAACCCCTCATCTAGTAACTTTTCTTTAGTGAGCTGGCTTAGGTCAGGAAGATAAAGGTCTTTGCAGCTATAGAAGTTCCCATAATGTGTCATTTTTTCCTCACTTTGGGCTTTTGTATCATCAAATATAAAATAGAGAATAATAACATCAATCTCACAGGTTGTGAAGAACTAAATGAGCTAGCATATGTAAAGTGTTTTATAAACCTTAAATTATACAAGAATGTTAAGTATCATTATTTTTAGGGGGCCACTGAACTTCCTTTTTACCTTTAATTCTGTGTATCCAGTCCTCAGTTATGTTGCCTTAAACTTGGGTTTAGTTCTAGCTCCTTCATTGCCAAAAATGGGTTTGTTGGGAGCATGTTCCTTCTTTGACTGATTCTCTAAAGAAAGGAGTTATCTTGCTTTCTCCCTCAAATCACTAAAACCTACATGTGTGACAGATAATGTACATGCATAGCTTTGTAATTAATGTGACTTTAAATGATGCAAAATTCTATTTCGTGTGTTTTAGGAGATGTTGAGTCAGAAAGTTACTGAGGTACTTTCCCATTTCACAGATGAGAAAACTGAGCCCCTCAGAGTTAAATGAGTTGCTTAGGGTCACACAACTTGTAAATGTCAGAGGCTGGATTTGAACTCAGGAAGATAAGTTGATTCTAGACTCAGCACTCTATGTACCTCACCACTTGACTGTCTCGTTAGAAAATATAGAATCATATTTAATGTAAGCCAATAACTAAATAATATAACATTTGTGAGTTAGTCAAGGGTGTTAGCCTGTTCCTACTCATTAATCTGTACATGCTTATGCATGTGATGGGATGCATTGTATCATATTACTGGTAGTTGTGTTAATGCTTTAAAAAAAATCCCTAAACAAAATGGACAAAAGGAAGAATACTTCAGAAAGTAACACGACCGCTGTTAAAAAAAAAAAAAAAAGAGAGACAGAAGAGGTTTGTTATTACATTAGAACAAAGATTTTGGAGTAATTGAATGGAATGTTAATAGTAGTAATAGTAACTGTAAGATAGAATTAGATTTTGAAATACCTGAATCATTGGTATAGACTTTTATAAAACATTTAGGCAAAATAAAAGAAAGAAGCAAACATATCAGATTTCTTTTCTTTTCTCTTTTTTGGGATGTGTGGGGTATTTGTCAAACAACTACAAGGAATAGAAATATTACAATGATAGGAATGAAGTGTGTTTTGGTTGGAGGGATTGAAGGCTGCAATCAGCAACTCCTTCCTCTTAGAAGAGCAGGCATTCAGAGAAAAGCTTAAAGTTTATTCCTGTCAGTGAAAGAAAATGGAAATGAAGTGAGTAAGGAAGAAACTTTTACTGCACAGTTGATTGGTTTGATTGATTTAAAAATTGAATTCAGTTGTGTAATGTTAAAATTACTGGAGAGGCAGCCAATGCAGATTAGGATGTGGCAGATAAAAATCCTCTTGTTTTGAAAAAATAATTGAAAAAACTGTATACATTGATCAATGTTTTTAATATGGATGAAAAAGGCTTAATCTGGAAAAGAAAGTCTTTAAGAACTTATTTCTTTTTAAATTAAATCTTTTTATTTTCAAAATATATACATGGATAATTTTCAGTATTCATCCTTATAAAATCTTGTGTTCTAAATTTTTCCCTCCCTTCCTACCAACTCCTCCCCTAGACAGCAAGTAATCCAATACGTGTTAAACATGTGCAATTCTTCTATACATATTTCCACAAATATCATGTTGCACAAGAGAAATCAGATCAACATGAAAAAAATGAAAAAGAAAACAAAATGCAAGCAAACAACAACAAAAAGAATGAAAATACTATGTTGTGATCAACACTCAATCCTCACAGTTTTTTTTCTGGTGCAGATAGCTTTCTTCATCACAAGACCATTGGAACTGGCCTGAATCATCTCATTGCTGAAGAGAGTCATGTCCATCAGAATTAATTACAGAACTAGTACTTCTAAAGAGAAAACACAACCTGTATTTAAAATGTCCAAGCATCACCAGGGCAACTAGGTGGCACAATACAGAGTGCTGGGCTTGGAGTCAGGAAGATTCCTGTTCTTGAGTTCAAATCAGACTTCCAATACTTACTAGTGGGATGACCCTGAGAAGTCACTTAAACCTGTTTGCCTCAGTTCCTCATCTATAAAATGACCTGGAGAAGGAAATAGCAAACCACTCCAATATATCTGTGTAGAAAATCTCAAATAGTGACAAGACTGAACAAAAGGATTGCCTAACATTTTTATTAAAAGATAATGCAGAATGGGATTTTAAATTAAAACCAATGTTTGTATATTGGTTTTGAAATCCTCGGACTGTAATGGGCTCAACCACTGATCTATTTCTTTGGTGGTTAAATAGGAAAGGATGAGTTCCTAAAGCTGTTTTTGAAGACTGGTTTTACAGTTATTTTAGTCCAGCTATTAAAAAAATATTTCAAGGACTACAATCTCAGATTAAAAGTTATACTAATTTTAGGTCACATTCCAAATTATATAGCTACACTTAGTTCAATGTGTGAGAACATAACAATCTTTTTTTTCCTTTTGTTTTTGTCATTAAGCACAACATCTTTGTGTAGCCCATGAACTTAGGAATAATCATAATATATAAATAAGGCCTCCCACCTGAGAAAAACTTTTGAGCAGGCAATTATTAAAACAATAGGCAATTTAAGTTAAATTGCCTAAATTAAATTAAAATAAAAACAATGCAAGTTCCTTCACCGAATTCAGGAAAAATCATATCTTCAAAGAATGCAATTGAAAATATCCACTATGACTAGAAATAAATGCCAGCAATATGCCTGCAGAGTGGAAGCACATTATGCCACCTTGCACAGATAGTAAATTTGAAGGTTTTCTCTTTCTAAAGCAGATTGTGATAGAACACATAACAACATTGGAAGAAGGCTTTGTTTTGATGAATGAGATGTCCAAGAACTGTTCAATTTGTATTCAGTATTTTTGACTGAAAATGGTCTTCTTCATTTAGAACAAATGAATGTTTGAAGAAACCAACAATAATGCCAAAAAAGCTGATCATGTGTAAGTAAAATGAGGATTTGGGGATATTTTTCAAACTCTGATAGTTGAAGAGAAAAAAAATCAAAGATATTGACCTTAACAATGATAAAAGCATGCAAATTTACCTACCTGACAATAAAGTTTCTTGCACCTATCAGCACATATAAGTAGATTCAAAGAAAGATAAGATGATTCAGTCTATGCTGTCAAAATATTTTAAATGACAAAAACGAGGGGTTTTTTGGTCATATTGTCATAACAGGATTATCTTTCAGTGATATTTAGTCATTTAAAATTAATAATAACTGATATTTTATATCAACTGTGATAGGCTAAGCACTTTATAATTATTACATTATTACAATTATTATTTCATTTATTGCTCCCTACAATTCCTATTATTAACTCCATATAACAAATGAGGAAAATGAGGCAAAAGAAGGTGAAGTGACTGCCTGGGGTCACAAAGATATTAAGTGTCTGAGATAGCATTTGAACTCAGATCTTCCTAACTGGCTCCCCAACCCTATCTGTGTCTCCTGGTTGCTTTCTATAGCTATTCTATTATTTTGTAATGAAATTGAATCAGAAACCCTATTTTTATATCCTTTGCTCTTATATTATGGTAATACATATAATATATATATATATATATATACAAATAAAATATATTTTTAAAAATGTTATTGTGTCTGCCATTGGGAGTAAACCAATACATATATTTTATATACAATTGAATAGTGTGAATTTGAAAAATCTCATCATTTCTTGGGGACAGATAGATGGTGCAGTAGATTGGGTGCTAGGTCTGGAGTCAGAAAAATTCATCTTCCTGAGTTCAACTAGCTGTGTGACCCTGGACAAATCAATTTAACACTGCCTCAGTTTCCTCATCTGTAAAATGAGCTGAAAAAGGAAATGGCAAATCCCTCTAGTATCTTTGCCAAGAAAATCCCAAATGAGGTCAGAAAGAGTTGAACAATGTTGAAATGAATCAGTAACAACATACCAGCAAACCACTTCTGGATCCATTATTAGCACTAATTGGGGAATAACTAAATAAATGGTATTTATCTTCCCCTTCTTTCTCTTTGACTATTAACTCTGTAGGCAGGGGCTGTTTTCCTATTCTTGTTGCATCCCTACTCTGGAGTCTTAATAATTTTGTCAAAAAAACAAAAAACAAAACCAAAACCTACCATCCAAATATTTGCCAGCAGAGCTTGCCTTTGGCAAAAATCATAGAATCAAAGATGGTTTAGACTGGGAAGGACCTTCTCAGATTTAAACCAGAACTTTTTAATGCCACTCTCGTAATGTACTTAGTACCTTTCCACCTCTGTTTCTGCCATTTTTTTCTTCATTTGTGGCATTCCCTTCATATTCAGTACCTTCTGGCTGTCTAGGGCTCCATATAGTTGCCCTACTCAATCAACAGGCATCTATTAAGCATGTAGTCTGTGTTAGGCACTGGGCCAGCTTCTGGTGATACAAAAAACAAAAGGATCCTTACCCTCAAGTACCCAGTCTTTCAAAATTACTTCTATCTCCTTCAAAACTCCCATTCTTTCAGTACTCTAGTTTTCAGCTAGGTGTTAAGAGGAAAGCAATTTGAGGAAACAATTTCACATCAAGGTGTTAATGAGTGATAATCCCAGATTAATGAGTCAATCTGCCAAAATGTATTTATTTTAGCTGAGCTAAAGGAAATCCTTTAGCTAAGGATTTCCTTAATCCAAATGGGTCATTTCCAGTGGCAGGATTTCCAAGAAGGCTTGCAGGGCCTGGACTTTATTACTGATACCCACCTCTGATTCTCCTTCTCTTTTTCTTTTCTCACAGTGGAAAATGAAATGTTGTAAGTGCGACTCCCGGTTGCCTCATGGCTACAACAGTCACCGGGTAGAGAATGTGCTCTCTTCCTCTGGCCCCATGCGTTGGTGGCAGTCCCAAAATGGTAAGAGGCCTGGACAACTAAAACTAACAGTTCTTCAAATGAAAATGAACCAAGAGTGCCCCAGTATATAATCTAAATTACAATGCATCCCTCTGGCATTGGAAATGAGATATCTATACCAGCAAGCTTCCCCTACCCGCCATGTATTTAGGGGTGGAATGAGAGAAAGCTTGTAGGAAGGTTTAGGAGGGGCAGCAGGAAGATTTGCTTCATTCCTTTCCATCACCATGAACTTGTTGGAAGATGTAGCTTTAGGAAAGAATCTGGGATGGAGATACTGTTAGAGATGGTGTTAAAGTAGGGAGTAAGAAGGAATTTACAAACCTGATCAAGGATTGATTGGTTAACCTACAAGTCTATATAATTTTTGTACCTGGTCATGAATCATAGAAGATAAGGGTGGTCAAATATTGGACTTAAGTATCATGGGACTGTCTTACAAGAGAAAGATTAAATATAAAAAATAGACTTTGGAGAACTGGGTCTGATTTGAAGTGTCTTCAGGGGCTGGGAAGGGAGAAATATACTCTGAGTACCTACTTTTTTTTGTGTCCTGACAGATGTGAGCCCTGTTTCTTTGCAACTGGATCTGGATAGGAAATTCCAGCTGCAGGACATCATGCTGGATTTACAGGTGAGCTCATTGCTGCATTATGATGAGTGCAAAGTCAGAGGGTGTAGTCCTCGAGTGTCTAGGTGGGTATGGCTTAGGGAAGATCCAGAAAGAATCATTATGTTTTCCCAAGCCTGGGGATATGGTACGGCATGTTGGGAGTGGCCATTTTATGGGAACATATCACTCTCTGAATCACAGGATGAGATGGAGAGGAAGATATAAAGATCTTAATGGCCCTATAGCTTATGGATATAGTCTTGGAAACTGCAGAGCCTGCCTCTTTCCAGATTTGCTATGTATTGGTGAATTCTACCATATAAATCTTTTTAATGTAGTAACATTGTTATGGACTCAGTCTTATTGTACATGGTTGTTTGAAGTGCAGAGTTGGAACATAGCTGGTCTACAGATAGGCACTTGTCTTGGGGAAAATATACACAAAGTTTGACTATTAATTAATGTGACTTTTTTTTTAAATGAACACACCAGAAAATTTATATAAAATTAACCTCATTCCCTTTAAAGTAGTCACCTTGGAAAGTTACATAATCAAAGATATTATCTTGGGAATTTATTGTATATTTTTAAAAAGTTAATAATGACTAGATCCATGACTAGGACAGGGTGACTAGGACTTTGACCTAGAGTGATAAAATTTAGAGGAAGCTTTCAGCAGTTGTAGTCCATCAGCAGAAAACAAACTACTGATACTAATACCTCTAATAGTAGTTTCCTCCTCTAGTGGGCTCATTTTAGTTGAGTTCTTCTCCACTTCACTTGACCATGATCCACACTGTCCCACCACTTAAGTAAGGACTCTTTTCTGGCTCATCTTAGAAGCATTTTGTGCTACTTACTCCAAATACTAGCTGCAGCTTTTATACAGTATCTTGAAACTTATAGAATGCTTTTCTCAAATAATGAGAATATTATTATTATCATCATAAGTAAAGATACAGTCTCAGAAAGCTGAAGTGACTTGCCTAGAGTTATATAGCCAGTGGGTGTCAGAGATGATACTCTGGACTTCAAATTCCACACCCTTTCTGATGTACTTTGTTACCTGCTTCTCTGAGTATTTTCTTGTGATCATCCTCAAAGAATGAATTTGACTTTTGGAAACAGTTAAAGAGTTATTCAGAATCAGGTCCAGTGATGAACCATAATGAACCAATGATGATTAACTATTTAGGATAATGAGTCTAATTCTCTTTTATGTCTCACAAACTGACTTACAGGGTTTTTCTCAAAAGAGTTATCAAAATGTTTTGTGTAATTTATATTTCATTTAAATAAGCATATACAACTTTCTAAGGGGATTACCTTGAAAGAAGTATCTATTTGGCTAAAGCAGTTCTGGCATATTATGTTTATCTTATCGATAATTTTCTGCCTGCACCCCTTAATTTTTGTGCCCCTCTGTAAAAAAATCAGATGTGGATTAATGAATTTGGGGTACTTTTTGATAGGGAAGAGATTTAAACATTAAGACAACAAGGTACATAATAAAATTATTTAGAAGCATGTAAGAGACATAGAAGGAGTTATTAGCCTTTAGTGAATGCAATTGGGATTCCACCACTGGTTTTGCTAAGTGCTGTTTAAGAGCCCTTTCCATGATTCTAGAATGGGTTGGATTTAATCTCTGTAAACTCATAACATCAGCTGATAAAATCTCAGGGGCCTGTGGGTCCTCTTGAATGGTCCTATGACAGATGCAGTTCTATATGGCCACTTGCTTCAAGTACTTCTATTAACTATTGCTGCCTTATTGTAGCTCATTCCCCACAGCTACCACAGGATACAAATAATGCTAGCATGGTTAAAGCAGATTCCCTAGTTCAGGGCTGGCTTAGATTCTCTGTATAGCTCAGATTGCAGCCTATTAATCTAGCTCAACCAGGTACCCTACTCTGATTAAGGATGCTGTTTCTTTAGACTGAATCAGTGTTTTATAATCTTTTGGATGTGGCCTATTGAAGTATGTCGTCAGGGAACAACTGTTTGCTCTTTGAGTCTATGCTTCTGAGGCTGAATTAGAGCCCCATCTCATCTCCTTGGCTTGGATTACAGTAGTTTATTCACTTATTCTCTCCTTTCTTGCCATGCTTTCCCCACAGGGACCTCTACCAGCAGGCATGCTGATTGAACATTCCCCAGACTTTGGAAAGACTTGGAAGGTCTATCAATACATGGCCCCCAACTGTGCTACCACCTTCCCCCAGCTCCGCCAGGGCCGGCCCCAAAGCTGGCAGGATGTTCGGTGCCAGCCATTGCCAACCCAGCATACTGGGCCCAACCGTGGGGGAAAGGTATAGTAAATGGGTATGATTCCTGAATGTGTGTGGAGGGTGGAGAAAGCAAACAGACATTTAGTAGATATATCAGTGTCTCCTCTGTGTTAGGTATTGGGAATATACAGATGAATGCACTGCCTTATAGAAACTCAGAGTATAATAGAAGGAATTAGATACATTCAAATAATTATGTGATGGTGAGTGGGGACTGGATCTTTGACTTCATTGAAGTAGGGAACTCCCAGATAATATAACCCCCCCTGACTCTTATTATTGTGTGACTATGGAAAGATCACTTTATTTTCCTCATTTGTAAATGATGAGGAAGAGCTAAAAATGGACCTGAGAAGATATCTGTCCTCAGGTCCATTTTTAGCTCTTGACCTCTGATGCTAAGAGGAGACCTTCCCTCTTTTTCTAACCACCTTAATATGAAACCACTCAGAATTCTCAATAGAGAGTTCCTTATGTTTACCACTGACTACTTCTGTTGAGTCCTCCTCTTCCCTCTCCCCACTTTGAGTATGGTATGAGGTTTGGAGTGCTTTCTGCTCTTTAATTGATCTCAGGACTGAAGTGTAGCTTCCCACTGTTCTGTCTTCCACCTACCCCAAAACAGTTCATCACACAGTCAAGCTGTTCTGAGGTCAAAACCTCCTTGTAAGGAATTTTAGGGTATGAACTTCACATAGATAAGCAAATCAGAGACCCTTAGCTTAATCTCCAAATCCAGCTTCATAAGGCTTAACACATAAGCCTGGCTTCAGCAAATAATTGTGTTAAGAGTGGAGCAGCAGACAGTTGGGTTTGGACATGGGAAAACAGATTCAAATTTTTCCTGACATCTGAAGCCTGTGTGATCCTAAGTAAACCACTTAAACACTTTTTCCCACGTGACTCTAAATTGCAGAACATCTGTTCTTTAGATTCATCTATAGGGCAGCTTGGTAGCCTAGGGAATAGAGTGTCAGACTTGGAATCAGGAAGACCTGAGTTCAAACATGGCCTCACACACTTGTGAGCTATGTGATCTTAGCCAAGTCACTTAACCCATTTGTTTTCTCAGCTGTAAAATGAGCTGGAGAAGGAAATGGCAAACCACTTCAGTATCTTTACCAAGAAAATCCCAAATGGGGTCATAAAGAGTGAAATGACTGAACAACAGATTCTTCTGTCCTCTCCTTGCCCCATAGCAAACAGTTCATCACAAACTCTGTTTTGAGGTAAAAAAAATCTCATGAATTATTTATAGCATTTTAGCATTGGTAGAGGGATTTTCCTTACTGTGTGTTTTATATATCGATAAAATAACAGAGTTGGTTCCTTTTGCTGAAAGAGAGAGAGAAAGAAAAAGAAATAGAGAAAGAAAGAGAAAGAGAAAAAGAAAGGAAATCATTTTTAGACTGAATGACTTAGCCCCAGTCCTAAGTTATCTGGTAGTGTCCTCCTTCCTTTCCCCACAAAAGTCACAAAAGTCTACAGTTATAGTTTAAGTCCTGGTCAAAAAAAACATTCTCTGGAGCCACCCAAATGTTTGGCTATATTTCTGTGTCTAAAAATTCTTTACCAAATTTTTCTCCCAAGCTCTCTCCAGTCCTGGAGTCAAATATTGTCATATCTTCTGAACTTGCCTTTTAAAAAATTAGTGATAGTTTTTGTTTTTATATCACCTAAATGTCTTCTTGGGTCCTTTCCCTTTCCCCATCCCAGGGAACCATCAAGTGATAGGCTGGGAAATGTTTAACAACTGGCTTTCCAGGGGGGAAAAGATATACTGTAGACCCTTATAAGTTTAAGCTGTATTATTAGCATTTTCTCTATCAATTTCTCAAGTCTAGACAACCAAGAAAACAATAAAGTAAAACTTGATTAATAGCATTTGCAGATTTCCAAGGTATAAATGCTCACTTCTATCTTTTACTAATCAACTCTTTCTTTGGAGCTGGCTCCAATACATCTCTCCATGGGTGTCATCCATTATTGTTATTGTTATTATTATTATTATTACGTGTGTGTGTGTGTGTGTGTGTGTGTTTTGTGAGGCAATTGGGGTTAAGTCACTTGCTCAGATTCACACAGTAAGTGTCAATTGTCTGAGGCCCTTGCAAAATCTTGTGCTCTAAATTTTTCTCCCTTTCTCCCCATCTCCCCTTTCTCTCAGACAGTAAGCAATCTGATGTAGTTTACACATGTGCATTTCTTCTAAACATGTTTGCACATATATCATGCTGAGCAAGAAAAATCAGATCAAAAGAGAAAAAATGAGAAAGAAAGAAACAATAACAACAAAGGTGAAAATACTATGCTGTGATCCCCATGTAGTTCCCATAGTTCTCTTTCTGGATGCAGATGGCTTTCTCCATCACAAGTCTAATGGAATTGCCTTAAATCACCTCATTGTTAAAAACAGCCAAATCGGGGCAACTAGGTGGCGCAGTGGATTAGAGCACCAGCCCTGAAGTCAGGAGGACCTGAGTTCACATCTGTCCTCAGACACTTAACACGTCCTAGCTGTGTGACCCTGGGCAAGTCACTTAACCCTAATTGCCTCAGCAAAAAAAAAAAAAA
>JAJPUD010009287.1:0-76834 GCA_023553655.1 Myrmecobius fasciatus | reverse complement strand
AAGATAATATATATATATATATATATATATATATATATATATATATATATATATATATATATAAAGTGATTTTTAAAACTCCAGATTCTGTATAAAGATAGTATTTTTATATTATTATTATTATTATTATTAATTCTACTGCTTTCTTTTTCTTGATATTATCTGGTCATTTTATGGAAAGGAAACTTAACTCTGGAAGCACCGGCTCATCCAATATCACACATTTTTGTAAGTGTTAGAACTAAAATTCGAACATAGGATCTTTGATTCTTAACTCCAGAGTATATTTAAGAAAACCAGGCCTCAGATTCCTTCTCTTTAGACTGAGGGAGCTGGGCTAGGCGATTTCTTTCTTTCTTTCTTTTTTTGCTGAGGCAACCCCAGTTAAGTGACTTGCCCAGGGTCACACAACTAGGAAGTATTAAGTGTCTGAGGCCAAATTTGAACTCAGGTCCTTCTGACTTCAGGGCTGATGCTCTATCCACTGCATCACCTAGCTGCCCCAGCTAGGGTGATTTCTAAAGTTATTTACACAACCCTAATATTTTATTTTAGTAGAATTCAAGCTCATTGTTTGCTTAGCTTGTTTTCACAAATTAGCTTGTAGAAACTGAGTCAAAGGGATGGGGAAGACACGGAGAGAAAAACTTTTATTTTCCCTTCCTCTCTTGCCTTCAGGCATACAATGGTCTGACCAGGTCTATGGTGGAATTACTGGATCATAAAATATTCATTGTAAGTATTGATACCTCAGAAAATTGTAGCAAAGGCTACAAATGGGGCTTGATTTATTGCTGTGTTTATGATTAAGTTTCAGGAAATGAATGAAATAAGGTTTAATGAAATAGAATTAAGCGACTTGGAGTTTTGAAAAAAATAACTATTAAGCATTTACTTTTTGTTCTCATATCTTCTGTCATATATGTCCATGTGTGTGTTTTCTCCAGTATGCTGAGAATTCTATATGGTGCAAAAAAAAATCCCAATTAGATAATGAACTCTTGTTCATTCATATTGCCCTGGCCATTATCCATGGAGTCATTTTGCCCCTAAGTGGGGATTTCCCTCATTTCATCTTTAACCTACCACATTTTGAATGGATATCAAGTTATATCAGATTAAAAAGTCAGTGCTGCAGCAGAGAGCAAAAAAGGGTGAGTAGGTAGAATAGGGAGACAAGATTAAAAAACAAAAAAAACTTTCCCTACTGTTGATGGTCATTGTATGGGTATAAATAATTCCTAGAGAATAAAATTCTCCCTAGTAGGCAATAGTGTAAACTGAAGACTTTGGGTTCCAAGAGCAGAGAAAACCTACTCACAAATTCTTTGGGCTATTGGGCTACTTTGAATTAGATCTGATTAGTTTTGGCTTTATTGCTCCTTGATAGAATCTGAATTATTTTTATGGAATTTTCCAGGTGTTAGACATCTGAACTCCTCTTCAATGATAGAATCCAATTCTCTTTTTTCCAATTTCACCTTCCTAATCCAAAATTTGGAAAGGGAAATGAAAAAACCCAGAAGTAAAATTTTAAGCTAACATTTCTAGGCAAATTTCATTTAGCTTCTTTTGTCCTGTTCAACCATTTGTGACCTCATTTTGGCAAAGCTACGAGAGTGGTTTGCTATTTTCTTTTTACTTCTCACTTTACAGATGAGGAACAAACAGGGTTAAGTAAGTTGTCAAGAGCCAGTTCTGAACCCAGGAAGATGAGTCTTCCTGATTCCAAGGCGTTCACTCTATGCCCTATGATATCACCTAGTTTCTTTACTTTCACTTAAACCATTTCTAAAACATTCTTATCTGTTTTTTTGAGTGAGTTGGCTTTGACCTAGACTTATTGTTCTGGAAACTGTGAACTTGCATCTAATATTTTGACAAGTACATTTTAATATTATTGTTTTCTTTTTTATTCCTATATGTTCCATGCATTTAAGAACATTCTGAGAAGGACAGGGTTCCTTACTCAAGATTAAGAAGGTCTGCTCTAGATGAGATTTCTTCCATCTCTTAAATTCCATGTTCTGTTTGATTCCATAAAATCTCCAAAGTACTCTGTCACTGTTTTTAGGAGTCTAATGTGAACTTTCACAATTTTGACAGTCAAGGAAGTTCTCTAAATTTTAACTTAAATCCAGGCTGATGCCTTTAAAGACTGTTTCTTTTAATCCTATTGTCATACATACATGAAAAACCATGAAGATTAACCCATCTTTCCTCAATTTTTTTTAGACTCAGTAATAAGAGTTGATTTTTATCCATATAATTCTTTTTAATTTAGAAAGTACTTCATTGAATGTGAATCTTTAAGCAGCCCTGGATTTTGAGGTTTTCCTTAAGGTACAGTGAATATAGTACTGGGTTTGGAATCAGAACATCTGATTTTTAAATCCAGTTTCAGACACATACAAGCTGGGTGATTTTGGACAAGTCCCATAATCCTGTTTGTCTCAGTTTCCTCATCTGTAAAGTGAGCTGGAGAAGAAAATGACAAACCATCTTTTCTAAAAAAGCCTCAAATGGAGCTAATCAGAGTCAGATATGGCCGAACAAAACAACAACAAAAACTAAGATTTAAATTGGCTTCAATCATTTATAGAGAATGCAGCATATTAGAAAAATCTTAACACAATATCAATCTAAAGCTGCACTAAGGTTTTTTGGATATCCTGTATAATATGTACTATCTCATTTGAGTCTCACAGCAATATTGTGGGTAAAGTGCTATAAATCCTATCATGAATTCAAAAATAGCATAACTGAGGCTAAAATGGTAAGTACCTTGCCAAGGTCAGCCAACTAGTCAGGGTCAGATTTAAACTTGTTTTCTTATCTCCATATATAATAGTGTTTTATTCACTGTGCAACCTTAGAAGGTCAGTTTTTTTTCTTCTTTCACAGGATTTTTTTTTCAAACTAATCCAAGTGCTAGATTCTTTGTCATTCTTTAGAACTTAAACATAATTCAATATTAATTTCTTAGACGAAAAAGAGCAAAGGAGATGATATCAAGATGTACTAGCATCTGGGGGAGGAGAGCAGGAAAGACTTCCTGCAGAGGAAGACAGTTGAACTGAATCTTAAAGGACACTGGAAGTTCCAAGAGGTGGAGAACAGAGTATGTTCCCAAATGGGGGCCAGCTGAAGCAAAGTTCTGGAGATAGGAGAAGACTTGTCATGGAGGGCCAGTCTGGCTGGACCAAGAAGTGCACATAGTGTATGATGTATAGTAGGAATGGAAAGGTAGCTTTGAATTTCTTTACAATGACTATCCACTTTCTCTTAGGTTCAGGAAATCAATGAAAACAATCTAAGAAGTATGCCCTGCTATCATATTAAAAATAATTTCCACTTAGATCATATTGGTAATTTAAAACCCATTGGTTGAACCTGCTGTGTTCTGTTCTATGATGAAAAGTCCTCTAATATTGCAACAGCTTACTTATGGCAGTTTTAAAAAGCAATGTATATAAAGGGGTCACATCATCCTACAGTGATACAAGGTATAAGCAAGATCTTCAAGAAAAAAATGTATATGTAAAAACATAAATTCCCATAGTAACCATAGTATAATACTTAATAAATGCATAATAACCAGAAAAAGTAGAACTTTATCATTTGGAGACAGAGAAGCTGAATATAAATATGAACTATAATACAAACTAACCATCCCTCTATGGGCACATTGTTGATTTCTTTATTCTCAAAGAGCACCAATGTCATCAGGAGGGTGGTATCTTGACTTGAGAGTGAACTGGATTTAAATGAGGTAGATCTAAGCAAAGTCATCAACCTTATTCTCTCCTCCAAACTCATTGGAGCCCAGTGGAAATATAATATTTATTATCTCTAAGCTCAAGTTTCCATTTCCATAAAATGATGGCTTTGGATTACATGAACTTCAAGATCTCTACCGGATCTAGACCTTTGAGTGTCTGGTTCTAAGGGACTTATTCTAATTTTCTAGTATTGATTTCCTTTGTAAAATATTTCAGCATAAAGCTCAGGAGTATAAATTGAGCTCTGGTTCCTTGTTTTCCATTCTTTCTGAGTATAAAGAATTTGTATTTTATTAATCACCATAGCCTCTCACTACCTAGTTATAGACCCTTAGAGTATTCTTATTTGACAGAGGGGAAATGGTTTAGTTCTTTTATTGTATTGTAGTAAAATATATCTCAAAATTCATATAACTATTAACTGAATAAAACATTCAGTTATGCTATTGATAGCAATCATTTTAATTCAGTTGGAGTTTTTGATCATGCCCATTAAAGTCACTCTTAAATAATATGCCCCTGCTGTTTGGGGAAGGTTCATCTGATATTTCATTAACCGAAATGGTTAGACAACCTCTATTATGCTCACTGACATTTCTAGTAATTAATTCATATGATTTGTTTTAATCATTTTGCTCAGATAGAGATAGGGAGAAAAAGAAAATAATTACTTATTTTTATAGGACTTCCATAAAACAAATTAAATTGGGTGTTAACAGAATACTCAATTTATATCGAGATTATAGTTTATATACTGAATTACTCAGTTCAGCTGTCTACAGTGATGACATTTTCAGATCTCTTTGCTTTGGGCTTCACAATGATCAGGAAGAAGTATTTTAAAAAATAAATCTAGTCAAAATTTTATCAATGTTTCCCCGGGTTTGAGTCTTTGTTTTAAAGTTTATCACGTGCATTCATGAACATTTAGAAATTCTTCTATTTCAATCTGTAAAAAATGTAGTAAAATCTTCCATCTTGATACTCAAGGAAAAAAAAAGGAATGATAGAAAATATGCAAAAAAATGTTGCTAGGGATTATGAGATAAAAAACAATAAAAAATTTATAGACTATCAGTCATTCAAACTTTTATGTCAATTACCCACCAAGCATTTAGTCAATTATATGCCAGACATTGTGCTTACGTGTTAGGAAGAAAAATGCAAAATTTGAATAATTTTTTTTCTTTTAATAATATTTTATTTTTCCAAATACATGCAAAGATAGTTTTCAACATTCATCTTTGCAAAATCTTGTGTTCCAAATTTTTCAGTCTTCCCCTTCCATTGCCCTCCCCAAGACACAAGCAATCTGATGTGGGTTAAACACATATAGTTCTTCAAACATTGAATTTTTTTCAAGAAGAAAGTCAAGAAAAGTTATTCATGGAGTACACTGGTTAACACACACACACACACACACACACACACAATACATTGGAATTATATATTAAAAGATAAACTTATGCTTGCCAGATAGTAGTTATTTTGGAATCAGAGATCTAAATGTACTCAAATCATTATCTGGTTTGGACAAAGGTCCAAATCAAAATTAGAAAAGAATAATAGATAAAAGATGAGATGTTGTCTAAGATTAGAACCACTTCTATGTAACCTATTTAAATAATCTACTCTGAAATGTGGGAAGTATAAATTATTGATAGATTAATAATATTTCTTAGAAAAATAATAAATTATATATCTATACAAATTAATCTAGCTAGGAGAATAAAAATTCCTCAAATTTTATGTACTTATACACAATATAGTCACATATATGTGAATGTATACATGTATATACATATATGTGCAAATACACATGCATATATACATATGTATATTTTAGCAAACCTTTAATTTTGTAAAGCAGAGAGAATAGCAATCTAAAGCAATATATAATTCAAATCTAAGCTCATCTACAAAATGTTACATAGAAATATATCAGAAGATTATAATATGCATTCCACAAATCATAACTATTAGAAGTTAAAAAAAGAACCCAAATGAAAATTCAGCATGAAACAGATAATCTCAAGATAATTTATCAATGAAAGTAGAAGGGGAACAGAAAGTTGCAAAAAAGAAACAGACTGATCAATGTTTCTATATCTATCCTTTTTTTATGTTTAGTGGTAGTTGGACCACCACAGTGGAACTTCTCCATTTTGGAGAAGTTCATCATCCATCATATACTCCATTGGTGGAGTATATGAAGAAGTGATAAGAAATGAAGTTTATACTTCCATTGTGGATGAAATAGTCTCAAAAAAAGTCATGGAAAGTGCAAAGCTTTGTGGATTGACAGTGATGATTTATGTGCAGAAAGTAACATCTCCATCCAACTGCGATGGACTTGATTTTCCCAACAATGCATTGATTCAAGGCAATTTCATTGTACCTGGGATGAAAAATGTCATCCATATCGAGAGAGAGATTATGGAGACTGAATATTGATCAAAGAATAGTATTTTCACCTTTTTTTTTCTTTCTCATGTTTTTTTTTTTACCTTTTGGTCTGATTTTTTTTTTTGAACAACATGACATAGAAATATGTTTAAAAGAATTACACATATTTAACCTGATTGCTGTCTTGGGGAAGGGGGAGAGTAATGGAGCAAGGGAGAAAAATTTGGAACAGTCTTACAAAAATGAATTTTGAAAACTGTCTTTACTTGAATTTGGAAAAATAAAATACTATTGAAAATAAAAAAGTAGCATCTTATTGAGGAGTTATATAATCAGAAAAGGAAGGTGACTGGTCATATAAAAGAGAATAACAAATGACAGAATCAGCCCAGGTTTATACAGAAATAAGAATAAGCTTTTCATAGTATTGGGTAGATACTTTATGGACTATTTATGGAAAGAGTTGGATAAGAAATGCAAAAAAAAATAAAAATGAAAAGCATGGATAGACTGAGTTATAAATATAGAAAGAGTGCTCAAATCAAGGAAAGAGTATTCTTGTGGAGTACCCTAAGGGTCTCTCTTTGACTTTGTGTTGTTTAACATGTTTATCAATAAGTTAAATAAGTGCAAAGAGATACCTTAACCAAGTTTTCAGGAAATCCAGGAGGTATAGCTAATACAAAGAATAACTGATTCTGAATCCCAAGTGCTTTCACCGGACTAGAATGTTGGGTTTTGTTGGAGAAAAAATAGAAAGTTTTAAATTTGAGTTCAACAAATCAAGTTCATATCACAAAATGATGAATGACTAGATAGTAGTTCATCTGAAAAAATAAAAAAGCCTAATTTGTATTAGTAAATTATAATTTCAATTAGATTTCTGATATGGAGGCCAATAAAACTGAATGACAAGTTCTGCTAACTTGGCATCTTTGTCACCTTAGGTAAGTGATAGCTTCTCTGGGCCACAATTTCTTTATCTGTAAAATATAAATGTGACTAAATGTTCTTTGATATTCATTCCTGCTCTAAAAATCCTATAGTTAGACATTTGTACCTCTCTCCCTGATCCTTTTATTGGCATGAATGCCCAGATGAGAGAAACTGATAAAAATAGTTGTTTGAATTGTATTATATTGAGGACTTTTTATGCATATAATGGTTCAAGAAACTTGCAAAAAATGCTAAAATTTGGATCCCATAGAGATGTATTTAGCCTGGTTCAGAGACAGTATGAATTTGTTGATTTTTCTGTGGATGCTCCTATAAAAATGTTGTGAAAAACCAGTCAAGAAAATATTTAAGTGCCAGGAATTGTGGACTATAAAGAAAGCAAGAGATAGTTCTTGCTCTCAAGGACCTCCCAGTCTAATGGGAGAAACAACATTTAAACAACTATGTGCATGCAAGATATTCACAGAATAAATTGGGGATTTTTGATAGAGGGAAGCTACTAAAATTGAGGAAGCATAAGAAATACTAATATTCTTTTTTTATCATTAGGGAAAGAGATTGGATTGTGGTCCAGAAAACTTCTAATTAAGTGAACTCCTTCTAATAATATAGATTTGTATGTTTTTCTTTCTTTTTCTTTCCCTCTCCTGAAATTCATAGTCATTAAGAATTATTCAGGTCAGGGATCTGCAAACTGCTGCCGGAAGGTAAAATTCAATCCTCTCCTGTTTTTGTACACACTGTGATATTCAGTTGTCTCACTTTTGGTGACCTCATCTGGGGTTTTCTTGGCAAAGATACTGGCGTGGTTTGCCTTTTTCTTCTCCAGCTCATTTTATAAATATATATGTTCATACATATATGAACATTTTACAGATGAGGAAACTGAGACAATCTAGATTAAGTGATTTGCCCAGGGTCACTACCTGGCTTCAGGAATTGTGCTACTTAGCTGCCACAAGTTAAGAATGATATTACAATTTTAAAATTACAATATAATTTTATTTTAAAAAATGATTTAAAAATATAAAAATCATCCTTCATTGAATTCAGTATCAAAACAAACTGCAAGTTAGACCAAGTCTCAGACTGCATTTTGATGAATGTTACCTTAAATAATAAGAGTTTATATAATTTATCTGGGGTCATACACATTGTATGTTTAAGGTAAAACTTGAATCCAGGTCTTCTCGACTCTGAAGCAAACTCCTTACACTGGGTTGATTCTCTTTCATTGCTAACCTAGTAGAAATCTGCAAAGTTAATGATTTAGCATTCGATCAGATTTTAATATTGTTGTGAGAGATAAAAAACATTTAAAAATTAATATAGTCTGTGATATATCTTATAGATGAACCGTAGCCAGAGCATGAGTCCTTGCAGAAATGAAAATGGCCCATTGCCAGGTCTGGTCACAAAGCTTTTCAAGTTTGAGAGGGTGTTTCTTTCCGAGATAATGTTGAGAACTCACAATAGGGGCTTCAGTAAGTCTTAAAAAAGAAACAACACACAAAAAAAGTATTACCTTTGGGAAGAGGTATTGGCTCAGCAGTTTTATGAGTGTGACATTTTTTGAAGGCCTTCTTTGAGCATTTCTACCTGACTGCTTATGTTTTCTTATTGTCATTTAGAGAAATGCCATTGTAAGCATGAGAAGTTACTTTTTAGCTAAAGAATGCAGTAGATATTAATGGGGGAAAAGGTACACAGAGCTATGGAAATGTGACTCACTTTTATAGCCTTTGGTTTTTTTATTTATTAATAATATGTCAGTTATCTCTAGCCTGCTGGGCTTTGAAGCATTGTTCCACAAGGGAAGCCAAAATGAGGGAAAATTTAAAGTTCAGAGAACAAATTACCTTGAGTGTCAGTGCTGATTGTTATGTGGGAAAAAATTAGTTTTTTGTTTAAACTGAAGGTGTGTGTGAAAAAGCAATCAGTCTTTCCAAATCACTAATATTTGAACAAAACTTGCTTGTGATAATATAGGAGTAATAGACAAGAAAATAGGTTCTGGTGTGAGTTGTGATTATTGTGAATATTCTAGGCTATGCAGCTCTGCCCTTGGACCCAATCGATCTGATTGGGCTGTCATTCAGATAATGGGATGATCAGATCTCAGTTGGGGTCTCAGATTTATGAGAGAGGCTATCTACTTAGAGTTGAAATGCTTCTTTGCTTTCATTGAGTTCAATTCCTTCAATTTATAAATATTGAAGTGCAGTCCAAGGTCATATGGTCAGTAACTGATAGAATCCGAATATGAACTTAAGTTCTCTTTCAAATTCGGAGCTTTCCCCACCAAAACTCATGTCTGAATCCAGCCTGTGACACACATTATCTTTGTAGCTGTGGACACATAATTTAATCTTTCTGCTCCTTACATATTTCTCTAGCATGTCACTTAAATTTATAGAGAGATTATCATTGATTTGGTAGAGGGAATTCCAACTCTGGCATTCTCCTACATTCCTACATCGGATAAATTAATCTAAATTATTTAAAAAGAAAATTTAAAATAATCTAAATCATTTAAAACTGGATTTTCAACAAGATGGTGCCAAACTTTGACAAGGCTAACTTTTGTAAAGTGTTTCTCTAATCCTGACATTAGACATATCCACCTGGATATATCTGGTACTGCTCTCTCTGCTGACCTGAGATCCAGATCTGCTGTAGCTTCCTCCCTCCAGTTTCAATAGAGACAACAAAGGTTGGATTCAGTATTGCACTCAATTAGTCAGTAAACATTTATTAAGTACCTGTATATGCAAGGAAATTGCAAAAAGAGGCAAAAAACAGGCTGCATCCTCAAGAAACTTATGATCTAAGGGGGGATTATCACATGAAATGGCAGGGCAGTGAAAATTGTTTAGAATATTAATGTTACATTTCTATGGCACTTTGATGTCTATAAATTATTTTTTCCTAATAATACCCCTGTGAGGTGAATGGTATACTATTAACTGTGTTTTACAGATAAGGAAACTGAGATTCATAGACTTTAAATGACACTTGCAGTTGGAAAGTAAGTAATTGCAGACCTGGCATTCAGGTTCAAGACTCTACTCCAGGTCCACTTTTCCTATTAGAACAAGCTGTTGTTAAATTGGTGATGTGCAAAATATATAGTTATTCCAAAAGATTCATGATAAGAAATGCTGTCATTCAGAGAAAGAATTATAGAGTCTGAATGGAGACTAAAGCACACTATTTTCAATTTTTTGCTTTTTCATTCAAATTCAAAATTTCATTCAAAATTATTTTATTCTGATTCTTCTTTAATAGATCCACATTATCTATTTAATATATATATATATATACTACATATTAGTTGTGTTAATTGTATTTATAAGCCTCCCCCCCCCATGAGTCTTCAGAAATTAGCATTTATTTTCTTAAGTGATTTGTGTCAAGTAGGTAATAATGCTAACTGGAATCTCTGGCATGTTAACCGCCTCATAGTGAATGCCTACATGTTATCAAGGATGTAAAATCCTGTGCAAAGTAAAAGGTACCAGGGATGGAGATACCATTCCTGCAAGATCATTACTATCCTGAAGTCAGAGAGGTAGAATAAGGTGCCTGGTCTACTATCTCCCTAACTTTTGGGGAATCTGAACAAAATTCCTTGATATAAGCAATTCCTAGCAAGAAAATCCTCTCCACCTGTCTAGGTTGGCATTTATTCTCCATCTTGGTTTTGGTTGCTTCTTGGGGACCTGAGAAATTAAGGGAGTTGGTTATATTATTGTACGATGAGCATGTCTCAGAGGCAAGTCTTCACTTTGAAGCAAGCCCTCCATCCACTCTGCCAAACTGCCTTTCCAAAGAGTCTAATATTACTGTTCATTTATATTCACTTGAAAAGCTGTGTTCTGGCTGCATGACTTCACAATTAACTATTCATCTATAGTATTTCCTTTCCTAATTAACATGATCATGGTAGTCATTCCCTTGATTGGCATCCTGTTCACTTCTATTATGTGGTCTTTTACTAATGAGTATTTCCCATCTGGATGAATGTTCTCTAAATGGAATCTTTCTTGAAACAGGAATAATATCCCGTCACAATTTTTTTTCTTGTTAAACAAAAATGCTTTGTATTCTGTTTCTCATCAGAGTTCCATCATGTAATTATGTTACTTATGCACAAACATTAATACTACTATAGAAGAATTTTTAAGCATGATGGGGATAGGGAGATACTGGGATCTCATCAGATATGACAGTCTATAATGCTAAAATATTTGTCTGTTTATAGTTCACTTGCTGAATACTAGTTTTATCTTAGAATGAAATATCTTCACAAAACCTTCTGGGAAAATTGGAAACTAGTGTGGAAGAAATTAGGCCTTGACCCACACCTAATACCACATACCAAGATAAGATCTAAATGGGTTCATGATCTGGATATAAAGAGTGATATTATAAATAAATTAGAGCAATGTAGTATAGTTTACTTCTCAGACCTGTGGAGATGGAATAAATTTATGTCCAAAGAAGAACTGGAACTCTTAACTGAACACCAGTTAGATAAGTTTGACTATATTGTTTAAAAGTTTTTGTACAAATAAAACTAATGCAGACAAGATTATGAAGGAAGCAATACATTGGGAAATCATCTTTACATTTAAGGGTTCTGATAAAGGCCTCATTTCTAAAATATATAGAGAATTGTCTCCTATTTATAAGAATTCAAGCCATTATCCAATCGATAAATGGTCAAAAGATATGAACAGACAATTTTCAGATGATGAAATTAAAACTAATTCTAGTCACATCAAAAGATGCTCCAAATCACTATTGATCAGAGAAATGCAAATTAAGACAACTCTAAGGTACCACTACACATGTGCCAGATTGGCTAAGATGACAGGAAAAGATAATGAAGAATATTGGAGGGGATGTGGGAAAATTGAACACTGATACATTGTTGATGGAGCTATGAATGGATCCAACGATTCTGGAAAGCAATTTGGAACTATGCTCAAAAAGTTATCAAACTGTGCATACCCTTTGACACAGCAATGTTTCTATTGGGCTTCTATCCCAAAGATATGTTAAAGTAAGGAAAGGGCCCCACATGTGCAAGAATGTTTGTGGCAGCCCTTTTTGTAGTGGCTAGAAACTGGAAACTGAATGGATGCCCATCAATTGGAGAATGGCTGAATAAATTATGCTATATGAATGTTATGGAATATTATTGTTCTGTGAGAAAAGACCAGCAAAATCTTTCAGAGAGGCCTGGAGAGACTTGCTTGAACTGATGCTGAGTGAAGTGAGCAGAACCAGGAGATTATTATACACGGCAACAACAAGACTATATGATGATCAATTCTGATGGACATGGCTCTCTTCAACAATGAAATGCTTCAAACCAGTTCCAATTGTTCAGTGAAGAAAGCCATATACACCCAGGGAGAGGGATATGAAATATGGACCACAACATAACATTTCCATGCTCTCTATTGATGTTTGTTAGCATTGTGTTTCCTTTCTCTGATTTTTTTTCTTGTAGATATGATTTTTCTTGCACAACCAGATAAGTTTGGAAATATGCATACATATATTCGATTTGTCAAATACTTTAACATAATTAACATGTAGTGGATTTCCTGCCATCTAGGGGAGGGGTGGGGACTAGGGGGAAAAATTTGTAACAGAAAGCTTTGTAAGGGTCAATGTTGAAGAATTACCCATACATATGTTTTGAAAAAAAAAAGCTTTAATAAAAAATTTAAAAAAAAGAAATCAACAAGATTATTATGTGGAAGTAATGGAAACCAGATAACATGAACAGTTTAAAATTAGACTAGACAAATCACCAGAATGGCATATTATAAATAGAAGCAGTACTACGCTTCTGTGTAGAAGTTCTGGCTGACCTGTTTTGTTTTTCATATGTTTTCTATGAATGTGTGTGTACTGTAAAATGCATACATAATTAGTACTTGGAATTAATTGATTTCTGAAGAGTGCATTTAACAAAAAATCCAGCACCAAACAAATTAGCCCAAAACAGACAAAATGGGAATGTGATAGAAAGTGTCATATTTATAAACTGTTTTTTAAAAAGGTTATAAGAAGTAAATTCCCTAAATTAAAAAAAGAATGAAATATCTTCTCAAAAATAGGACACTGAGGGATCTTAATGACTCAGTAAATGGTTCAGAATAAGAATTGATCAATGAGCATTTTATTTTATAAAAGGAGGGATTTGATTAGTAAAGTCTCCCACCATTGGAACCTTTAAATATTTCTAATTTCAAAAAATCATTTATGAACAACAATATAGGTCACACCCATAAAACTATTGAGTTAAAATATGATCAGTTTATATTGTAAATATAGTCAAAAATTTCAAATGTGGATAATTAATCAAATTAAATAAAATACTTAATGATAAATAGGGAATAGATAAATTATTAACATACTATTATACTTAGTAATGTACTACAGAAAGAGTCTATTACAGTGCCTTCATTTGGAAATTATATAGTTCAATAAACTCTCTGGCTTTTGATGCTTTTCATTAGACCTCTCTTTTAACTGGTACCTCCAAACTAAGAAATACAAAGAGAGTTGATATAATAAAATCCAAGGCATTGACTTCCAGACTGATCCTAAAGTATTTTTGAGTCAGAAGGGACTAGAGGTAAATTCAGGATAGCTTTATTGTTATTAATTTCTATACTTTAATCTGTAATTTAATCAATATGGGCTTTTCTTTTAGCAATGCAGATTGCAATGGATTCATACCTATTTAACTTGTATGTCTTTGATTAGTGTTGTCCCATAAATCCTTCCCGGGGATCCAACTCAGCATACTGAAGGTCTTTCTTTAGATCTCTTAACTTATATGGATACCTATGAATCACCTAAGCAGTTCATTTTTTATCCCCCACGTTTGCTGTGTGCTTGGCCAATATTTTCTACATACCCACCTCCATCATAAATCTCTCTGTGACTTTCTTTGTCATACTTGCTGTGTAATTCTTCATTTGTAATATTACAACCTGCTCACCCCCATTGGGCCCCTTTCCATTGCCCTTTGGGCAGCCATCAGCTTTAGTTTTTCAGACTATGGTATTCCATGACACATAGCCAAACAGATTTTTAAGAGAATATTTTTAAAAATGTATCTTTATTTCAGAGAAATAGGTGGGATCATTAAAAAAAATGCACAATTTCCAAAAGACATTCTAGACTACTTTATTCTTTCTTTTCAATTCTGGTCCTACCTCATTGTCCTTTTGAAGTGGATGGTCAAGTTGATCAAGGATTGACTCCATGATTAGTGTGTATTATTCTATGCCATTGTCTGGACAATGCATTTTATTCATCTGAATGTTTTTCTTCTGTAGACATTAAAGTTGAATTCAATTGGTTAATTATGAATGTTATTTAGGGAGTCTGCCATGTTTCTGGGCTTGATGTAATAAACACAATGCCATCTTCAAAAAGTAGGAAAACATGGAGAATATTACCATATATAGGCTATTCCTAAATGTAATGGACATTCTCTATGACAATATTATTTTCTTATATTTCACCATGGGTGTAAATACCTTTAGCAAGTATTAAACTGTCTTTTGCATATTTTCCATTTCTTGATATTAAGCCTTAGAAGAGTGTTCAAATTATTTCTCTTGTGAGATCTTTTATACAGTCTCTTAGATGATTGCCATAGGAAGAATCTACTTCTTGGAGGAGAGCCAGCATTTTGCTTGACTAGTTTTTATTTGTTTTGCTTAAATAATCAAGAATCCCTGAACGCAAAAGCTTTACAGCTTTTGGTCAGTTTTGTGACCAAATATAATATATTGCTTATAGATGCCAAACTGTTCCTTCCTTAAATCTCATCCAGGACACCCTATGTGTATATGGATAAATTTGCACATATTTGGGTATAATTTTAATATGAGCATTTCATCATATTTTAATTCTTAGAAAAATATTAATCAGTCCATCCACAATGATTACTGAGTGCCAACAGTATTTGTCTTTTGCGTTTCCTGTAGAAGATAGTGTTAGAGTGTATGTAGAGAAAGCATCCTTCCCAATTACTAGCACCAATCTCCCCCAAATTATCTTGTATTATTTTGTGGATATAAGTATACATTATATCCACTGGCAAGAATGTACACTCTTTGAGTGATACTATAAGTAAATTAGAGGAACGTAATATAGTTTACCTCTCAGACCTATGGAGATGGAATAAATTTATGTCCAAAGAAGAACTGAAACTCTTAATTGAAAACCAGATAGATAACTTTGACTATATTAAGTTAAAAAGTTTTTGTACAAACAAAACCAATGCAGTCAAGATTAGGAGGGAAGCAATAAACTGGGAAATCATCTTTACATTTAAGGGTTCTGATAAAGGTCTCATCTCTAAAATATATAGAAAATTGTCTCATATTTATAAAAATTCAAGCCATTCTCCAGTTGATAAATGGTCAAAGGATATGAACAGACAATTTTCAGAGGATGAAATTAAAACTATTTGTAGTCATATGAAAAGGTGCTCCAAATCACTATTGATCAGAGAAATGCAAATCAAGACAACCCTGAGTTACCACTACACACCTGTCAGATTGGCTAAAATGACAGGAAAAGTTAATGATGAATGTTGGAGGGGATGTGGGAAGGCTGGGACACTGATGCACTGTTGGTGGAGCTGTGAACGCATACAGCCATTCTGGAGAACAATTTGGAGTTATGCTCAAAAAGTTATCAAACTGTGCATACCCTTTGACCCAGCAGCATTTCTATTGGGCTTATATCCCAAAGAAATCATAAAGGAAGGAAAGGGCCCCACATGTGCAAGAATGTTTATGGCAGCCCTTTTTGTAGTGGCTAGAAACTGGAAACTGAATAAATGCCCTTCAATTGGAGAATGGCTGAATAAATTATGGTATATGAATGTTATGGAATATTATTGTTCTGTAAGAAACAACCATCAGGATGATTTTAGAGAGGCCTGGAGAGACTTGTGTGAACTGATGCTGAGTGAAATCAGCAGAACCAGGAGAACATTATACACGGCAACAACAATACTATATGATGATTAATTCTGATGGACATGGCTCTCTTCAACAATGAAATGTTTCAAATCACTTCCAATTGTTCAGTGAAGAAAGCCATATACACCCAGAGAGAGGGATGTGAAATGTGGACCACAACATAATTCTCATACCCTTGATTGCTGTTTGCTTACATTGTGTTTCCTTTATCTGATATGTCTTCTGTGCAGATACGATTTTTCTTGCACAACAATGATGTTTGGAAATATGTATACATATATTTGATTTGCCAAATATTTTAACATAATTAACACGTAGTGGATATCCTGCCATCTAGAGGAGGGGTGGGGAGTTGGAGGGAAAAATCTGTAACAGAAAGCTATGTAAGGGTTAATTTTGAAAAATTACCCATACATATATTTTGCAAATAAAATAAAATTTAAAAAAAATTAAAAATAAATAAAAAATAAATAAAAAATATAAAAAAAGAAGAATGTACACTCTTTGGAAGCAAGGACTACTTCATTTTTGTCTTGTACCCAGAATGCCTGACTTTGCACCTGGCACACAGTAGGTGCTTAGTAAATACATTTTGATTAGTTGGGAAAATTGTTCAGAAGATCCTGAGGCAGGATCCCAGATTTTTCTTTGTTTCATCTTCCTGGGGTTCTCTTGAGTGATAGGGCTTTCCCACATTTTTACCAGTGTCCATCATAAAATTGAATGGCATCAGCCAAATGGTTTGAGTCAACATCTAGACAGACTTTATCTTTATGAGGGAAGCTGATTCCTATGAAGTGGAAAGCTGCCAGCTCTGTAGGACCATCAAGCCTCTATCACAATTATATCCCAAATCTATTATTAATACAACCTTGTGATATGGGTTTCAGCCTGGAGCAGACAAACAGGTCAAAAGCCCTAAAAACCTGGGGGTGGAAATGGGAATCCTGGGATTTTAATTATAGTTGCATGAATGGTAATATGGCAGTTAGATAATAGTAGAGTGGCTTAACATCAATTAAAGAAGGTCACTAAAGAACCTTCCTGCATATAATCTTTTCATTTAGCAGCCAGCTAAGAAAATCAGCTGTTTGAGGAAACTGAGACTTTCAAACAACATGCTGTGCTCTCTAGAAGGGATAGTACAGAGATTTGTTGGGGCCTGCTGTTTCCCAAGAAAATATATCAGAAATAATTGTGCTGCCTTGCACAACAGTATAATTTCTAACCTAAATCTGCTGGGAAAACTTGCTTGGTACCTTTTCAAATTTTTATAGTGTTAGCATATTATTTCTTGAGCATCGTGCCATTTTCATTATGTAGACTTACCAGCAGAAATGCCAAGGAGAAATTCTTCTTTACAACATTTTAAAGATTCACAGATGACCGGGTCTTTATGGTAGACAAAAAGTTTAGAATTTTTATGCTGCCTTTGAAGAAATGACATAATTCATGGTGAAGAAATGAAGATTTTTTAACAAAGGGGGAGCCATATAGAGTTTTTGTTTAATTTTGGAAATCTCTAGCTGTTTGGTGAATTGCTATTAGTTAGCTATTTGGTGAATTGCTGAATTAATAGCCAATGTGTAGTTATAGTGGAAAGATGTAGTAATTTAAGTAATATCCTGAACCTAGCTGATATATTTTCTGATTTTTTTTTCTTTTCAATTAACTTGCATTACTTTTTGTCCATTACCTCTCTCCTTATAGAATAATAAAAAGAAAACTCTTGTTGCAAATATGCATAGTCAATCAAAATAAATTGCTGCTTTGGGCATTAGCCCTGTCCAAAAATGCTTCTCTCAATCTATATTTTGAATCCATTACCTCTCTGTTAGGAGGTAGGTAGCCTACTTCATCATCAGTACTCTACAATCATGCATTGTGAATTTATTTGTCAGAATTCTTAAATCACTCAAAGTTATTTGTCTTTATAATATTATTATGCATATTTTGTTTTTTTAATTTATTCTTTTTTGAATTCTTAGGTTTTTATTCTTTACCAGTTGCATGTAAAAATAATTTTAACATTTATTTATAAAATGTTGTTTCAAATTCTCTTCCTTCCTCCTTCCCCACTCCCATCATTGAAAAAGGCAAGAAATTCCATTTACATTATACATGTGTAGTCATGAAAACATATTTTCATATTAGTCATTTTGTGAAAGAAAAAATAAACCAAAAAGCCCCTTAAGAAAAAAAAATAAAGTAAAAAAAATGTATGTTTCAATCTGTTTTGAGATACTATCAATCTTATCCATACCCTGAGAAGGAATTGATTGTGACTGAATACAGATTGAAGTATTCTTTCCCTTTCCCCTCTCCCTCTCCCTCTCTCTTCCTTTCTCTTTCTCCCTTCTCTCCCCCTCTCTCCCTTTCTCCTTTTCTTCCTTCTTCCTTCAAATGTAAACAAATTCAAAAAAATTATTTTGAATGTAACTGAAGAAAAATATTAAATAACTAAAATTTTTAAAAGGAAAGAAAAAGATACTATCAGTTTTTTTTTTTTTAAATCTGGGAATGGATACCATTTTTCACCATAAGTCCTTCAGCATTCTTGGATCATTGTATTGCTGAGAATAGCTAAGTCAGTCATACCTAATTATCATAACAATATTGCTGTTTCTTTGTACACAATGCAAAGTAAAATGTATCGGCTCATGTAAGTCTTCCCAGATTTTTCTGAGAACATCCTGCTCATCATTTCTTATAGCATGATAGTATTCCATCACAACAACACAGCACAATTTATTCAGCCATTACCTAATTGATGGGCATCCCCCAATTTCCAACTCTTTACCAACAAAAAATAGTTGCTGTAAATATTTCTAACCATATAAGTCCCTTCCCCCTGTATTTTTTGTGTCCTTTTGGATACAGACCTAGTTAATTGCATTGCTAGGTCAAAAGGTATGCACAGTTCTATAGCCCTCTGGGCATAGCTCCAAATTGCTCTACAAAATGGCTGAATCAATTCAAATCTCTCCCAACAGTGCATTAATGTCTAATTTTTTCCACATCCCCTCCACCATTTGTCATTTTCCTTTTCTGCCCTATTAGCCAGTCTAGTAGTTATGAGGTAGAACCTCACAATTGTTTCAATTTGCATTCTTCCAATCAATGATGATTTAGAGCACCTTCTCCTGTGGTTATGGATAGCTTTAATTACTTCATCTGAAAACTGTTCATATCTTTTGATCATCCATCAATTAGAGAATGGCTCCTAGTTTTATAAATTTGACTCAGTTCTCTATGTATTTGAAAAATGAGTCCTGTATCAGAGAAAATTGCTTCAATTTTTTTCATAGTTACTATTGCTAACTGTATTTCTCTCTATTCTACCCCCTCCCAATTCAGTTTGCTCTATTCTCACTCCTTTCATCCTTTCCTCCTCAAAGATGTTTTGATTCTCACTACTACCTTCCCCAATCTTCACTTTCTTCTTTTACCCTCACCTTCTCTTATCCCCATCCCCTTCTACTTTCCTTCAGGGTAAGATAGATATCTATATCCAATTAAGTATGTATGTTACTCCCTCTTTGAGCCAGTTCTGATGGGAATAAGGTTCACTTGTTTGCCTCAACTTCCCTCATCTCCTCCCGGTGTATTCCTCTTTCTCACCCTTAATTTAATTTAAAATTTTTGGGATATCATCCCTTCATATTCAGTCCACACCTATGTCTTTTATTTAATACTAACTGCAATAAGAAAATGTTTAACTCACAAACCATCATCTTGCCATGCTTAACTTTATTAAATCCCTTTTGGTTTCCTTTGTCTATTTACATTTTTATGCTTCTTTTGAGTCTAGTATTTGTAATTCTTCAGTTCTCGTGTTTTCATGGAGAATGCATGAAAATTCTCTATTTCATTGAGAATTCATTCCCCCCTCCTAAAGAATTATATTAATTTTTCCTTTTTACTCGAGTTTATTCTTGGCTTTAATGCTAACTCCCTTGTCTTCTGGAGTTTATGAGCCTTCCATCCTTTAATGTAAAAGCTGCTAAATCTTGTGATATCCTGACTGTACTTAATTATTTCTTTCTGACTGCTTGCAATATTTTCTACTAGACCTAGGAATTTGGCTATAATAGTTCTGAGAGTTTTCATTTTGGTATTTCTTTCAGAAGGTGATTCTTTTAATTTCCATTTGACGCTTAGGTTCTAAAACATCAGAGAAGTTTTCCTTGATAATTTTTGAAACACGATATTAAGGTTCTTTTTTGATCGTGACACTGAGGTAGCCCAATAATTTTTAAGTGACCTATTGTATTTTCCAGGTCAGTTGTTTTTCCAATGAGATATTTCATGTTGTCTTCTATTTTGTTAAAAATTATTTTGGTTTGTTTTATTGCTTCTTGATTTTTCATAAAGTCCTTAGCTTCCATTTGCTCAGTTCTAATTTTTAAGGAATTATTTTTTTCAGTGAACTTTTGTATTTTCTTTTCCATTTGGCCAATTCCCCCTTTAAAGAGTTTTTTCTTTCCCATTTAATAGTGTTTTATTTTTCCCAATTCCATGTAAAGATAATTTTCAACATTCATATTTATATAAGATTTTGAGTTCCAAAAAATTTCCCCTTCCTTTTCTACTTCCTCCCTCCCAAAGGTAGCAAGCAATCTGATATAGGTTAATAATGTACAATTATATTAAACATATTTCCATGTTAGTCATTTTGCAAAAGAAGAATAAGAACAAAAGCAAAAAAAAAACACAGAAAAAAACAACAACAAAGTAAAAATAGTATACTTTCATTTACATTCAGATTCCATAGCTCTTCCTTTGTATGTGGATAGCATTTCCCATGAAAAGTTTTTTGGAACTGTCTTAGATCATTGCATTGCTGATCATCACACAATATTGCTATTACTTTGTACAGTGTCCTGATTTTGCTCACCTTATTCGGCATGAGTTCACATAAGCCTGTCCAGCTTTTTCTGAAATGTCCCTGCTCATTATTTCTTATAACACAGTACTATTCTATTGAATTCATATATCACAATTTGTTCAGCTATTGTCCAATTGATGTCATCCCTTCAATTTCCAATCCTTTGTCACCACAAAAAACTGTTAAAAACATTTTTGAACATGTGGGTCCTTCTTCCTTTTTATGATTTCTTTGGGATACAGACCTACTAATGGTATTGCTGGATCAAAAGGTATGTATAGTTTGGTTGTCTTTTGAGTATAGTTCCAAATTGCTCTCCAGAACGGTTGGATCAGTGTTTAAAATTCCACCAATAGTGCATCAGTGTTCCAATTTTCCCACATTGTTTCCAACATTTATCATATTTCTTTTGTCACCTTAGCCAATCTGATATTTGCAAGATGGTAGCTCAGAGTTGTTTTAGTTTGCATTTCTCTAATTAATAGTAATTTAGAGCATTTTAAAATATGGCTAGAGATCGCTTTAATTACTTCATCTGAAAACTGCCTGTTCTTTTCCTTTGACCACTTATCAATTGGGGAAGGGATTGTATGCTTATAAATTTCAGTCAGTTCTCTATGTATTTTAGAAATTAAGTCTTTATCAGAAACACTGATTATAACAACTGTTTTCCTACCCTTCTGCTACTCTTTGAATCTTGGTTTCATTGACTTTCTTTATGAAAAAAAAAACTTTTAAATTTAATGTATTCAAAATTATCCATTTTGCATTTTATAATGTCCTCTATATTCTGTTTGGTCATAAATTCTTCCCTTCTCCAAAGGGAGACAGTTAAACTATTCCTTGCTCTCCTAATTTGCTTATGGCATCATCCTTTATGTCTAAATCATGTGCCCATTTTGACCTTATCTTGGCATAGGGTGTAAGATGTTGGCCAATGCTTAGTCCCTACCCTGCTATTTTACAGTTTGTCCCACAATTTTGTCAAATCCAAACCTCTTATCCAAGAAGCTGGAGTCTTTGGGTTTATCGAACACTGTAGTCTAGTTACTGACTAGCCTGTCTTGTATACTTAACTTTTTCCACTGATCTACCCTTATTTCTTAGCTAGCATCAAGTAGACTTTTTTTTTCTTCAGTAAATTTTTATGCTGCTTTTTCAATTTTTATTTTCTTTAGGTAGATGTGTCTTTGTGTGTGTATTCTTTAGAAAACTGTTGACTCTTTTGTCATGATTTTATTTTATCCCTCTCATTGCTCTTTCCAATATTTCTTCTATCTCTCTTACTTGATTTTCAAAATCCTATTTCAATTCTTGCATGGTCTGAGACCAATTTATGTTTTTCTTGGAGACTTTGGAAGTAGGAGCTTTGTGTTATTTTCTAAGTGTGTATTTTGAGTTTTTTTTGACATCATAGTAACTTTCTCTGGCTGAAAATTTTTTTCAGCTATTTGCTCATTTTCCCAGTCAATTTCTTTACTTTTAACTCTTAACAAAATAGAGCTCTGTTTCAGGTGGAGGGTACACTGTCTCAAGTTTTGTATATCTCTTTTCAAAGATAATTCTAGATACCTGTAAATTTTCCATTTTTGCAAGGTGGTATGACCTAAAGAAAGGTGTGTTTATTACTCACCCACCCTGTGCTCTGGCCTGTGAGTGACCACAATTCCAGGGCACTATTTTGTGCCCTCACTATTTGTGAGGAGGGTCCCTGCTCCAATGCAGCCTCAAGCTTTGCCCTGGGACTACAACCCAAACCTATGACCCATATATGTGTATGGGCAAAGCACCAGAATCCTGCCCCTACTACCAGCAAAAAAATCTCATTCTGACCAGTTGTTCAACCCCTTACTGTCTGTGGGCTGCGAGCTCTGGAAGCCACAGGTGCCCCTGCAAATTCAGTGACTTCCGAGGTCTGCTCTCAGTTTGTTGGGGCCAGGGTTGTGCTGATCTGGACTGGGTTCCACTCTGACCCAATTGTGACAGTTACACTGACCTTCCAAGTTGTCTTTGGCTGGAAAATTATTTTATCCCATCCTTGTGTTGGTTCTGCTGCTCCAAGAATTGTTTTACAGAATTATTTAAAGGTGTTTAGAAGAATTTGGGAAAGTCAAGTGAGTTCCTGTCTTTTTATTCTACATTAGTTCATATAAGTTTTCCCAGGTTTCTCTGAAACTATCCTTTTTGCCATTTTATTTTAAATGGCACAAATCTATCCTCTTATATTTACATATAATTTTTTAAGCCATTCTTCAAGTGACAAACAGTTTTTCAAATTCTAAATTGTTACTACTATAAAAAGAATTACCATAAACAATTTTGTACATATGGGACTTTTCCTTTTTATTTGATATTTTGGGGGCAGATGTCTAATAGTCTTATAGTTGTGACAAAAGATATGTATAATTCAGTGATTTTTTTGGTCATCTGTCCAACTTGTATATTTATAATGTTTGTATCCCTTCACAACGACGTCAGCAATGCACTAACATATTTGTTTTCCTACAGTCCTTCAAGTATTTGTCATCTTTCCTCATTTAATGGGTGTGAGGTGGAATCTCAGAATTGCATTAATTTACGTTTCTCAAATTATTGATGATTTTCCAGGAAAATGTTGACTTGGGCTTGGACCTTACTAGAAGTAAGATCATACAATTACTTCATAATTACAATTTATGAAATTCAGAAACATTATACTTTTGAGAATTTGTGGGAAAAAATGCTGGAAACAAACTGTTTTCAAGCATTTTAGAGGCATTCTGTCACAAATATTCAATTCACATGCCTATTACAAGTTATTCTTACCCAGTGTCCAAGGGAACTAGACAATACTATGTCAACTTCATTCAAACTAGTACATATTAAAAAGATTCCTGGAAAGGCAATGGCATATAGCAAAGGAACAAATCTCTAGTGATGGAATTTCTGAATTTAAATCTATACATAGAATATATGTAGTATTGAAAATAGTGAATTTCTTCTTATGACTTTTAATTTTGTTTTAAGATAGGATACCTGAGTTGAGAAGATATAGTTGAAATATTTTAAGGCTTGATATTGTCATAACCAGAAATAATCCACCATCCCATTTTCCACTGCCTTTTCTTTTTCTCATTTTGATTTCTCATTTAATTTTTCTTTTCCCCTTTGAGTCTCACTTTCATTTGCGTGGGTTTATGCAATGGCCGTAGGGCTCTTTGTATATACTTTTAAAGAAGACAGCAGATGGTCTCCAGGGAACACATAAATCTGGCTGGAAAATCTAATTGTGTGTACTGGCTAGCCCTTCCATATTCTTTTGTATTTTGCCATTTGACTAGAATGTTCTCTATCTAGAGCAAAACAAAAAGGGAAATCAAAAGAAAAGAGAAAAGAAAACATGTCTTGTTTTTCTTAGTTATAAAACATGTAAGATGCAGTAAAACATTTTGCAAAGTTTTACTGTTAATAATAATAAATAATATTATCATTTATATAATACTTCAAGGTTGGCAAAGCAGTTTTCAACATATTCCCACTTTGATCTTCAAAACAACTCTGAAATACATGCTATTATTATCTCTATTTTATAGATGAGAAAATTTTATTTATTATTTTTTATTTGCAAAACATGTCTTTGGGTAATTCTTCAACATTAACCCTTACAAAGCTTTCTGTTACAAATTTTTCCTCCCTACTCCCCCCCCCCAGATGGCAGGATATCCACTACATGTTAATTATTTTAAAATACTTAACAAATCGAATATATGTATACATATTTCCACACTTATCATTGTTGTGCAAGAAAAATTGTATCTACAAGAAAGAAAAAATCAGAGAAAGGAAACACAATGCAAGCAAACATCAAGAGCATGAAAATATTATTTTGTGATCCACATTTCACATCCCTGTCTTTGGGTGTATATGGCTTTCTTCAGTGAACAGTTGGAAGTGGTTTGAAACATTTCATTGTTGCAGAGAGCCATGTCCATCTGAATTGATCGTCATATAGTATTGTTGCCATGTATAATGATCTCCTGGTTCTGCTCATTTCACTCAGCATCAGTTCATGTAGATGAGAAAATTTTAGATGGGAAAGTCTGAAAATTTGAACTTGGATCTTCCTGACTGCTTTCTCTATATTGTGATGTCTTTAGAGTATAAAGGTCAGTTGTTAATATTAATATCATCAGAGTGAGAGATTCCTGGATTTGCCCAATTAGCAATGGTGGGGGTGGGGGAATTTGGGAGTGGGGAGAAGGGAATGGAGGGAAAGGGAAGGAGGAGAATGAGACTTCTTCATAGGTTCTTAACTTGGGTTCCATCAAACTTATTGAAAATCAACCTTTTTGATAAAACCTTGCATATAACATTAGTCATTGGAATGGTGATGGCAGAGAAAGGATAGAGAGAGCAGGTAAAAGGTTATGATATAGTGGAAAGAGTACATAATTTGAAATCAAAGGTTCTGAGTTCAAATTTCATCTCTGTTGCTTATAATCCATAAAATTTAGGACAGATTTGTTCAGCTCTCTGACTATATCAGTCCTTTATAAAATGAGTGAACATGGCTGAGTGGCCCTGGCAGCCCTAAACAATGAAGCAATGCATTTAAATCCTCCTGGAACATGTCAATCACTATGAGGAAGAGGGAAAAATGAATGCAAGATAAATCCTGAAATAGATCTTAAAAGCACTGAGGTTGATAGGAACAGAACTGGTGAATACTACTATGCTAAAGACCTCAACTGGAAAAAGGCAAATTTTAATTTAGCCCAGGATAAGTGAGTACCTCTGACTCTTCAGTTTGAGTGATGAACTATTCAAATATCAGACATCCTGGGGGAAAGTTTTCTGCCAGAGGGAAGAGGGCAAATTGATGGTATGAGGTTTCAGAAAGGTTGCAGATGTCAATGGGCTTATGTATGATAAGGTTACCGACAAGAAAAGACTTTAAAATGAGAGAATAGCTATTCAGACAAAGGGACAAAGATTTGTGTGAATGGTGGCAAAAGGGTCAGCTCCACATGAGCAGCTTTCACTTTGGGTTTGGGAAATTGAGAAACCTTTCTTCATTGGGTTAAGGGTGAAGAGAACAATCAGGTTTTCTCTTCCTGGGTATCCAGAGTAATAGGTATAATGAATCATGTATTCATAAGGTTGAAAGGTTTCTCTAATAGATATAGAAAAACAAAAACAGAACAAGTCTAAAGTTATTTTTTTCAAATAATGTCCAATGGGGAAATATCATACAAATCCTTAGTAATTTAATCATGAATTTTAGCTTGTGCTTATATGAAAGGAATCTTTATTTGTGAGAAGATGTTTTATTAAAATAGGGACATCTCTGGAAAACAGGGTTGATGACTTTATAAAAGAGTAGACTCCTCACTTGCTAGAGTCCACTGCTCATATAAATAACCCAAATTCTGAAAGAGAGTGATATAAGAAGAGGACACTGGAATTTTACCACAGAAAGAGTTAAAAAAAATTCACTGTTCAGTCAATGAACAGGTATTTTGTTAATTACTAATTATTTCCAGGTATAGTGCTATATCTTAGAGACATAAATATTTAAGAATGAACCAATCCATATTCATAATGAATTTATATTTTCATGGTGTGTGTGTTTGTGTGTCCGTGTATCCGTGTGTATGCATGCATGCAAGTATGAGTAAAAATATAGTCTGTCTCTTAAAAGTTAAATATAATTTATGTATTATATTATATCATATGAATATGTTAAAATGTAATTTAATATGTTAAAGTTTAAGTTTAGTGTAGCAGAATAATAGCATTTGGCAGGATTAGGAAAAGTTTCAACAGTAAGTAGGGATGAAATTAAGGATAGATAACGAGGATGTGTTTAGTTATAATCCCGAGAGCAGCTAGAAGCCTTGGAAGAAGATTCTTTCTAATAACTTTCTAATAAATCCCCCAAGTTGAATGAATAAAAAATTTATCTTATGTTTACTGTAGACCAAACAGTATGCTAAGCACTGGAAATACAAATACAAAATGGTGCAGTTTCTCACAAGGGGCTTAAATTCAAATGGAAAGGCAACTTATGCAGGAGAATGGTGATCAGAGATGACAGTTGTGCTCTTGGAAGTAAAAAAAAAGATGGTAAGTAAAACAGTAGAACAATCCATTGGCATCTCTTTCCAAAGAGAATGGTAGATTTGATTAAAATAGAAACAAATGGAAATAAAATTGTGTAAAAAAAAAAAAAACCCAAAATGGATGGTTTTAGGGAAAGCAGAATAGATTGCATAAACTGAAATAAGCAGAACCAAGAGCACAATTTCTATAATAATATTATAGACAAATAACAGTGAAAGACTTAACTATGGTGACTCCAGTGACCACCAGGTAATCAATTCAAGATACAGAAAGAAAAATGCATTCTTTTGGTCAATTCTCAATTATTTTGGCTTGCTTTTTTCATGTTTTTCTTTTTCAGTTTATTTGAGGGGAAGTAGGAGAGACATAATTAATTGAAAAACTTGTGTTTTTTTCAGGTAATAGGTCTCATGTTATTATAAATTCAAAGAACCTTCAACAGTGGTTAGAGTTTCTTGAATTTACCTTTAGAACTTTTTGGGTTGTCTGTTACTTTTTGAAGGAGGTGATGGTCATGATTTAGCAAAATGAGAATTCCCGTTGGAAAAAATGGTCAACAATGAGAAGACAATATATAAATTTATGCAGTAAATAATGTGGTGGCAAACTTGAGTATTCATGAGGTAGGGGGCTAGAAGATTAATGAAAAAGTTAATAAAAGTATTTAATTTTTAAGCATGCGGGTTGACAGTTGATGCTGTAGAATATAGAAAGCCATTTTGTGATTCTTATGTAGAAGAAAAATGCATGAAACTGGCTTTTGAGGGTCATTATTTTAGTAGCTGTATTTTGTGTGAATTGGGGCAAAGAGAGAAAAAGTTATGAGATAGATAAGCCAGGAAGCCAAGCCTTAATTTACATTCACAATAGCTATTCACTGATACCTTTAAAGTGCTTCTTCATATACATGAAATATGGTATTAGCTTCATTTACATTTTTCTTTTTGGCCTTTCGTCCTTGGGACCATTCTCAGCAATTTGAATTACTCTTCTTTGAACTTTGTCCAGATTTTTCTTATCTCACCTCAACCACAGGCACCTAATATGACCATAGTGGTCTGATAAAAGCTTGGCTAAAGCTGAGAAGAAAAGGAGGGTGTTGTCAATTCAACAGGACCTTTTGTGGTCCTTTGATCTTGTAGATCTTCATTTTGCAGAAAAGTGGTAGAGAGTAGGAAAAAAATCCATGGAGTAAAATCAAAACATAGGTACTGAAAAATATTCCCACACAAAAAGTTGAATAGTTTGTATGTTTGCATATTCATGGAAGAACTAAAAAGATAATATTTTATAAAATAGGCTTGACTTTTCATTTTTTTTATAATCACCTTTAAACATTAAAGATTTTGATTTCAATCTTTGACTCCTGAGAGAATGAGAAACTAGGCTATCATTAATGAATTTGAGGCATCTTCCTCTGAATTATGTTTGGGAGTAAGTATTTAATTTGCTCTTGGATATCTCTGTTACACAGACAGATGGAGAAGAAGATAAATAAAGAATTTTAGTTGTGGCAAGCCCCGTGCTAAGGATACAAATAAAAGCAAAACAGTTTTTCCTTGCAGGAAATTTTCATTCTAATAGGAAAAAATGTATAAGGGGGATCTGAAGGTGAGTGTGGGAAGGTGATGAGAAGGTAGTAATGCTATAGCTTGAGATGTGCAAGAAATGAAGGTGGGAGCTTGGAACCAAGGAAAAAAAAAACATGTATGAACTGTGGCATGGTTCTTTGGATTGTAATTCCAATCTTATGGAGTAGGGATGATGGCTTGAATGGAGTCCAGAAGGTGTGATTAGAGATGTCTGGAAAGTGATGTGATACTACCATGATAAAACAAAATCTAAGATTTTAAATCAGGAATCCCAGAATAGAAAAGAGAACATTATACTTAGAATTAGAAGACTTGGATTAATTGCTTAGGTATGCCTTGGAAGTACAAAACCAAAAATAAAGTAGTTTTTATTTTCAGGAAACTTCCATTCCATTGGAGGAAAATAACCTATACAGTGGTAAGTAAATATATGTGTGTGTGCATGTGTGTATGTATGTATGTATCCATACACACATAATTTTTCCCCAGTATCAAGTCCCTTGATTAAAAATGTTCACTGTTTGGATACTTGAGGAAGGACATAATTTAATTTTTAAAAATTTGTCTTTTCAATTTCTTTCATAGCAAATTTCTTCTTCATCATCATAACAGCTAACATTTATGTAGCAAGTGCTATGTGTGAGGCACTTTGCTAAGCACTTTGCAATTATCTCATTTGAGCCTCACAGCAATCCTGGGAAATAGGTGCTGTTGTTATCCCTATTTTACAGATAAGGAAGGTTACACAAAGAAAAATTGAGTAGCTTGCTCAGGGTTACATGATTTAAAAGTGTTTGAGACTGAATTTGAACTCAGATCTTCCTGACTCCAGTGCCAGTGGTCTCTCCATAATGTCACCTACCACTCTCCTGTCTTTAAATTGAGTAAAAACATTTATCTTGGGGTGGGAGGAGTATGAGAGTTGTGTTTGGTGATTCCTTCTGTAGCTAAGAGTATTGAGTTTTATTATGCTGTGATCTCTTATACTTCTTATACAATGGTTTATCTATAAATAATTCTTGTACCAGTTCTCATTTTCAAAATGAAATCCAATATTTTTTTATTTCATATAGATTCTCAAACTTTTTGGTTGAAGTTATTTGTCACTTATAAAAAATGGACTTCCACAAAACAACATCATATAGTATGGCTCCTCCTTAATGCTAGTGTCTCCCCTTTGTTGATTATTCCCAGTATATATCCTGTATGTGGCTTTTTAGAGATTTGTTTTCAAATTGCCTCCTTCATTAGCTTATGAGCTCCTTGAAAGCTGAGACTAGTTTTTGTCTTTGTTTGTATTCCCAGCACTTAGGACAGTTCCAGGCAGCCTTAATGAATACTTCCTGGCTGATTTTTTAGTGAGGTAGCAGAAGCATGGCAAGTAATTATTCAACAAGACTAGCATGATTTATGCAGAATATGGAAATATATTTTTCTTGTGATTACTGTGCATATTACTATTGCGATAGTTTGGATTCTTTCACTCTTCCATCCCAAAAATAAAATGTTAGTTTTAGTCCCGACCTCAACTTCACTCTAACTTGTCCATCAATAGCTGTGCTTGGGATGCTCAGAGCTCTTACAATAAGGGTATGAGGCTGTTTGGGAAAAGAGTTTGTCATATTGACAACAGTGGAAGGGACAGTAGAGAAAGGTCAAAGAACACATATTCAAGATTTTAGATATGAGTGTAAAGAAAGGAAAGACATATAGGGGAGATATGTAACAGAAACTCTTAAAGATGAGGAAAACAATGGGAAATTTGATATTGAAGTCATGAAATTGAATGGATATATTTGAAAGTGAGTAATGTGAAATTATAATTGAGATTATTTTAAGATCTATTTTATAGATGAGGGAAAACAAATAGAAAATTACATTCTGGGAATGAGAAGAATAGAATAGGTGAAAATGTTTATAAATGAAGAGGAAGCATGGTATGGTATAGTAGATAGGGTCTTGGACTTGAGATCAGCTCTAGAAATCTTGCTTTCCAGTCTAGAGTTCTTGCTGATAGCAGTCTCATGTCAGTTATCAAGTAAGGAAAAATTGATTTAAAAATAGCTGAGTTTTTTCATTAGGAATGTTGTTCTCAGAGTCTGAAAATGATGGCAGGATACTCTGACTCATATTTAAGATTTCATTGTCTGCAGAATTGGTGCTTTTGAGGTGTGGATGGCTCCCATTCCATCATTTAAATTATCTTAGTGTTCCCACTGTGGGCTAATAACATGGTATCAGGATTGACTGCTTTTGTACTTTTGAGAGCAGAAGAGGTGGAGAGGAACAGAAAGACTTGGGAGAGATTTGCTATATTTCTGAGTCATGGAACATTATAGTCTCCAAAATATTGAAAATGAATATGATGGAAAGAGCAAAGCAGAGGGGCACGGTGGGTGTGAACAGGCTGCAATACTTTACAAATAAGAAATTTTGGAGGAGAGTCGGTGGAAAATATGCCATGCATAAAAAAAATGAGTTGAAATCAGGAAAGGGCTTAATGGAGGAGTAGCATCTGACCTGGCTATTGAAGAAAGGAGTTGATTTCAGTAGGCAGAGGTGTGTGAAGAGACAATTATAGGGTTTGTGAATAGTGTGTGCATGAATGTGGAAATGATATGATTAAATTGTGATATTATAACCTTCAGAACATTATGTTATAGCAGAATATGAATTAAGTATAACAAATAGATACAAAACATGTAGGTTTTAGTTCTTAACATGTACAAAAAAACCACGCTCACCTTAAAATATTTATTTAGTATGTGCTAGGTACTATAGTAAGCTTAAGCTGGAGGTTACAAAATAAAATACCAAATTTTCTATCTTGAGGATCTCAATATTTTATGGGATAGATCATGTGAAAACACATACAAAAGAAGACATAAGAAAATTTGGAGAGAATTAATTATCACAGGGACTAGAATTTTCAGATGAGAAAAAACCCTTTCCTATAGTTCAGCAACTTCTCTGAAACTTCTAGTCATAGTGAGTTGCTTAGAGTATATTTCAGAGATAGTATTTAAAGCCAGGTCTTACTTTCTGTTTTTATGTATAATTTTTTTTTTTTTTTACATAAGGGCTGCCCTTATTGTATGGTATATTAGTTTGATGACTCTTTGTTGATGAAATTGATGATTTTTTGCATCTTTTGTTTATCCATGTTGGCTGAAAGTATGACTTGGATAATGTTTTTAAATGCATGTTTTATTTATGATTTAATGAACCCCCACATATTACTATCACTTTTCAATCACTGACCCCCAACCCTAATTCCAAAATTGTCCCTTGAAACAAAGAAAAATGGTAAAATAAAGGAATCAAGTACATGGACTATGATTTTCAGCTTCTTCCTTATTTCATACCTTATAGTTCATCCTCCCTCAGCAAAGGCAAGAGACATTCTTCATTATCTCTCCTCTGAAGTCAATATTTAGTCACTTCACTGATTAACATTTTGGTGTCTTTCAATAATGTTTTCCTTTAAAATTTTTTGTGGTCTTGGTATTACTTTTTTTCTTTGCACAATTCATTGTGTCAGTACATCTTTCAAAGTTCCTCTGAATTCTTCATATTAATCCTTATGGAACAATGATATTTCATTTCCATTATATATTATATATACATTTTCCATTCCACTTATATATAATGATATGTCCAGTCATTCTTCAATTAATGGGTGTTGACTTTGATTCTAATTCTTTGATACTACAAAAATTGAAGTGTATTTAAATACAGAGTTTTTTTTAATGGAAAATGAGACAAGGACACACACATTTAAATAATAGAAGAAAATAATCTGGGGAAAGAGATTAAGAAGGAGTTGTTAGGTTTATAGTCTGTTGACATAGAAATCTCTACTTACAAATATCCTGACTCTATCCAGAGAGAGATTAGATGAATTTAAACAAAAATCTTGTTCTATCTTTTTATCATTAGTTTTAAAATTTAATTAAAAGGGAAGGGAGAAAAAATGCCCTTGCTTCCTTTTTGGCCATTTCATGGGCATGGATAAATTCATATGTATAATTTAAATGACTTTTTTGTTTATTTTTATCATTAGGTTATTGATAATATGTCTTGATGCTGACCTGTGTATAAAAAGTGATGCAGAAAATATTCAGGAAATATATGAGCAGAAAAAGAAATACATTGAGGCTTAGTTGTAGTGATGCATTGACAACCATGGGATGCTAAAAGGTCCTAGGGGAAGCCCTTAAATATGTTGAATAGAAATTCTAAGTTAAGTTTATTAGAGGATATAGATAATAATCACAGAAGATGAGAAAGTAAGTTATACCTGTACTGTTAAAGGGAGTATCTGTAACAATGAAATCACAGATTCATAGAAACACAAACTGGAAGAATGCATATATCTATCTTTGTATACACATAAATGCCCTCATGTGTGTATTTGTATGTATACACGTGTGTATATGCATACACTATATGTATGTGTGTATATATATATATATAAATATACATATTCATCCTCATGGAACAATGATATTTCATTTCTATTATATGTTATATATACATTTTCCATTCCACTTATATATAATGATATGTCCAGTCACTCTTCAATTAATGGGTGTTGACTTTGATTCTAATTCTTTGATAGTACAAAAATTGAAGTATATTTGAATACAGAGTTTTTAAAAATGGAAAATGAGACAAGGACACACATATTTAAATAATAGGAGGAAAATAATATGCATATATACACATATACATATAGTATATGTATATGTACATATACATATGAGATATGCATATCATATGAGATATACACATGTATACATGCACTTATGCACACCTGGATAAATTTCTATTCTCTTTCTACTACCCTATCATTCCTTATTCTCACTTTTTATAAAAGGGAAGAACTAGCATTTTAATGAGAACATTTCTAGAAATATCTATTATTAAAGTATTTTATTCAATTACACAAAATCTGAGATGGAATCAAGATCGCAGAGAAAAGGCAAGAACTTCCCAACCCCTCCCTCAAACTGCTCCAAATTCCTTTAAATAATGACTCTAAACAAATTTTAGAGAGTCAGAACACACAAAAAGATGGAGCAGAAAAATTTCCCAGCCAATGACACCTTAGAAGTTCAGCAGAAAAGGTTTACAACACTTGGGTAGAAGTTCAGTGTGCAGTCCTGGTGCAGGCTGTAGGGACCTTTGAATCAGCAGCAGCACTAGTGGTTTCTAGACACCAAAGATGAGTTGGAAGGACATATTTGTCAGCAGGATGAGAAATCCTCGGTAATCCACCATACCAGGAGTGGGCATGGGTAGAGGTGCCAGGGGCAACTTCCAGAGGCTTCAGCTCACAGAAGGTCTCTTTACTAGCACTGAGGAAAAACTCTGCTGCTTTGGCACATTAGAACTTATAGCTACAGTGGGTCAGGGACACTCCTAATGATTCCAGGACAGAAATGAATGCTTACGTTCAGGCCCCAAGAAGCATCTCTGAAAATAGCTGTATAGAACCCTTGAACCTTGGGACAGTGTAACCTCCACCCTGAAAATAGAGCCCTACTTTAACAAAGAGGTAAAAGCCGAGTAATAGGTCAGGAAAATAAGCAGACAACAGAAAAAGTTTCTGACCACAGAAACTTACTATGGTGACAAGGAAGATCAAAATACACATTCAGAAGATAACAAAGTTAGAGCTCCTTCATTCAAAGCCTCCAAGAAAAAGAAGAATTGGGCTCAAGCCAGGGAAAAGCTCAGAAGGGATTTTGAAAATCAAGAGAGGATAAATTAGGAAGAGAATTGAATGTGGTGCAAAAATAAATATATAAAACATAAGGAGAACAATGCTTCAGAGTCACAAAATCTAAGCAATTCCTCCCCCCTCCCAAAAAATAAAAAAAACTGACTACATAGGTAAGAATTCTATCAGACAAGCATCTAAACATCAGGTTTGGCCATCTCTCCTCCTATCTGACTAAATAAATCATAAGCTTTTGTCTAAAAAAGATCTTTATCTTTACTTGCAGTGTTAAACTCAGGTTTTAAAATGTAGTTTTTTCAGCCCATTTTATTTGAGAAAACCTGGCATAACAGACTTCTGGTTTCCAGATGCAACAGAATGAAATTCTATTTGGGGCAACTGAGAAAACAGTTAAAAGAATAAAAAAAAATCTGTCATTCAGGGTTTTGTACCTCGCTAATGTCATATCTGATGATTTGGAATTTGGAGCTCTATGTTCTTCCTGGCTTATAGGTAGAATAACTAATTGGGCAGGGGGTTTTGAAGATAATGTAGTTTAGATATGATAATTTACAAAATGTACAGAAACCCTCCTCCTTCCTAAACAAGAATAGTTTCCAGAATCATCTATTTGTGCACAAGATGCATATCAAGCTAATATGCATAGGCTATTTCCTCTTTTTAATTCCACTTTAGTGCAGAGACAGTAACATTAATGGGAAGGAGACAGGAGGAACTAGATTGAATTTAGACTGGAACAATCTGCCCATTTGCAAATGATACTTCTTTGAAAATGGCCATAAGAGGCATAATTGCCAATAGATCGTGTTTACCTAAAACCAAGAATTAAAACAAAACAAAACAAACATAAAAAGCTCAGGTTTTGGTAGTGGAATGGCTGATATTATTAAAGGCAATGTCAAAGTGCTTTTGAATTTTGGTAGTCTTAATTTAAGAAGACAGTGATAATGGAAGTGAACACGTCTTCATCTCCACTGAAAGCACTAGGGGTCAATAGTATAATTGATTGTTATATTGAAGATATTACCTCCTGAGCCTTTTCTACTACAGTCCTGTTGATGTGGATTGTACTCCCTCCATATCTTCTTATCCCATGTATCCTGTCCATTTCCCCCTCATAAGCCAAAAACCTTCAGAAAGAATACATCAATTTTCTTTCTTTCATTTTTAAAAAATTTGTTGAGTTTATGAAGGTCAGTTAGGTTACCTGTCTTTCTTCTTAACTTCTCACTTGATAATTTGTTCATTTCCTTTTCCTGTCTATTAATGAATCTTAAGTCAAGTCTGAAAGTTTTTCTTATGTGACTATTACTTAATACATACTATGATGAATAAAGGGAGAAAAAGAAAAACAAAAGAACTTCACATTTGGTGTAGACAATGTGTATATACATGTATACAACAAATATATACAGATAAGAAATAGAAGATAAATCAGAGAAAATCTTAGAGGAAAGACACTAAAATTAAGAGGGATGGAAAAATCTTTTTTCAGAAGGTAAACTGTTAGTTGAGAAATGAAGGAAGTGGGAGGCAGAGTTGAGAAAGGAAGATATTCCAGACATGGAGAACAAACAAAGATTAGGGAGAAGTAGTTCAGTGTCCTAGAAACATGAAGGAGACTAGAATCTTTAGATCGCAGATTATATGGGTAGAAGAGTAAGGTGTAAGAAGACTGGAAAGTCAAAGTGACCAACTTATGAATGCTCTAAGACAATCTCAAAGGATTCATGACGAAAAATATCACTGGTGGAGTCTGAATACAAACCAAAACAAATTATTTTTCTCTCCCTCCTTCCCTCCTTCCTTCCCTCCTTCCCTTTCTCCTTTCTTCTCTCCTTTACTTCCTTCCTTGCTCCCTCCCTTCCTCCCTCTCTCCCTCCCTCCTTCTTTCTTTTCCCTTCCTCCCTCTCTTCTTCCCTCCTTTCTTCCCTTCCCTTCCTCCATCTCTCCCTCCCTCCTTCCTTCATTTCCCTTCCTTCCTTTCTTCCTTCCTCCTTCTCTTCTTTCCTCTTTGAGTTTTCTTGAACAAAATAACCAATATAGAAATGTTTAACATGATTGTATCTGTATAACCTTTTATCTGATTCCTTACCTTCTCAGGGAAGGGGAAAAGGAAGGATGAAAGGTTAGAATTTGGAACTTGAAAGTTAAAAACAAAACCAACAAATGTTAAAATTTGTTTTTACATGTCATTGAGGAAAATAAAATATTATTTGAATAATACTGAGGTGTTTTAATTTCTAATATAATAAATATTAGTATATATAAAAATATAAACCAAAGTTCTTTGCAGATGGAGTAGGATATGTGTCTATTCAGTAACAGATCCTAAAGCCAAAAAAAAAAGTTGAAATACACTACCTTAGAGTGCCACGAATCCTTTCTGGGAATTTCTCACTTTCTTATCTGGTTATTTGGTATTTTCAGAGGGAAATTCTCTTCCATAGCTCACAAAAAAGAAATAAAGTAAAATTAAAATTCTAGCTAGTATGTGTAAGATGTTTGTTGCCTAATATTTAAGGTAGCATATTTATATACCCATGTCTAAGATAGCATTATAATTATTATGCAGTACAATTTTTGGTTCTCAGAAAAAGGAAAAATGAATGAAATTTGAATATCACCAAAAGTGAAATGAATGGAATAAAGATTGTTATAAAGTACTTACTGTGAAGAAATGCTAGCAGAACAGGTATGATTTTTGAGTCTGGAACCCTTTAAGTCTTGTGAAAATTTTCAGTGAGAATAATGCTTCCCTTTACTCTTCATCTCTCCAGCATTAGGGAGAAAAATATCTATCTCATCATCACCCTTAATTTTTCAAAGTCAAAAAGCAACCAGCATTAAGCATGTACTACATACTAGGCATAGTGCTAAGAATTGGGAATACAAAGAATGAGTGAGTTGAGTATATAATTAAATACTTATATTTATACACATGTATGGGTATATACATATGCATATATATGTATATATAATTATGTCATATGAACACATATACATCAATATATACATGTATATATTATATTTGATACTATATACACATGCATATTATGTATATATGTATAATATATATTAAGCCTTCATATGTGTATATTACACACTCATAATTTATTAGTCATATGTGTACAATATTATATGGTATAGATAACTATGCATGTTATATCATATAAATGCTATCATAACAATATTCACATTATGAGGTCATAGTGGTTCCTTTGCCATTTCAGGTATGAATCCTTGCCCCTCCTGTGTATATATGAAACAATACTAATATAGTAAACACAATTATCAAGATGGTTGGGGAACAATGAATCAAATCCTCTGGTTAATAGAGATTAATTAAAACATCATATTATTATATGACATTTTAAAATAGAATAAATTTAAATGTATTTCAAGTGCAAGTTTTCAAGGAGTTCAATTTAATCTTGATGATTCAGAAGAAATATCAACATATTTTATTTTTCACTAATTGGTTGTGCCATCTAGAGCTGTCTTGCATCTGAGAATCACTGCTCAAATACTGTCTCTAACAATCCTTACCTGGATTATCTTGGGTCAATCGTTTAATACTCTTGAGCCTTAATATTTTCCTATTTAAAATGAGAGGATTGGACTAGATGAACCCAAGCTCCTTCCTATTTCAACTCTGATATTACAAAACAATGCTAATTACTCCAGTGCTGAAGTAAGAAGCAAGGTGTGTTGAAGGACATCATGTAAATCAGTCTATTCTTAATATGTCTTAACCCCTAACCCAGAGGTACTTAAACCTAGTGAGAATGAATCCCTAAGTATTTTCCATCCCCAAAATTGCTGCCCCCTAATCCAAGTATCCAAGCCCTGTTACTGGGAAGATAAGATTTTGGAAGTCTTAGGCAGGTCACAAGTGAATAAAGAAGCTTATTGTTTATAGTTTGTTAATTGTACAGACACTAATTTTGGTCCCTTAGTAAAATGTTCCCTTTACTTTTACTTTATCCCTTTTTTACTGTATATATTGAGAACAGAATGGAAGACGTTGTGAATATAGGTTTGTTTTTAAGATCACCACCTTGTAGCACAACCCTATTTGTTGGCTGTTCATTTGAATCATGGCAGGCTTTGATCACCAACTTTGATTGGTTCGTTTATTGCTATTGATGTCTACGTGACCCTATAAAACCTTCTTATTCTTGTTCTCTATTAATCTATGATTCTGTACTACATATCTAAAAGCAGGCAAATATGCTGGGTCATTTAGATGTACTTTTGAACTCAGTAGTAGAAAGTGATGAACTAAATCTAGATATCAGGGGAGAAATAAAATAAACCTTTGAAATGCTGGTTTGAAAAGATAAAAAAGTCTCCTTAGGTATCAGTTCCTGCTAACAAAAATGCTAACATTTCTTTCATCATGTATGTGTGGGGGCTGCTAGGTGGTGCAGTGGATAGAGCACCAGCCCTGAAGTCAGGAGGACCTGAGTTCAAATTTGATTTCAGACACTTAACATTCCCTAGCTGTGTGACCTTGGGCAAGTCACTTAACCCCAATTGCCTCAGTAAAAAAGCAAAAAAAAAAGTATGTGTGCTTGGTTTTTGTGTGTGTGTTTGCACTTGTACACATTCCTTTAAATATTTAAGCCAAGAATACAAAAATAAGCTTTTAAAAATGAATAACAAGAATAATTGTCGAAGGTACTACCTATCTCTATATATTTGATTCTTTCTATTTTCTAATTTAATCCCTTCACATATAATTGAAGGACATCAATTGTGTGAGTTTCCCCTACCTAGAATGCTGATAGGAACTTAGATAGTTAGATACATGCAAGACAAATCAGAGGTAACTTCAATTTTTTTCTGTAGTTTATAATGTATTTTTCAATAGAATAGGGCATATAAAGGAGAGAGAGGTTTCTGTTAGGTAAAAAATAAAACTTTAAAAGAAGTTAAATAGGGGGCAGCTAGGTGGCACAGTGGATAGAGCACCAGCCCTGAAGTCGGGAGGACCTGAGTTCAAATCTGGTCTCAGACACTTAACATTCCCTAGCTGTGTGACCCTGGGCAAGTCACTTAACCCCAGTTGTCTCAGCAAAAAAAATAGAATTGCTTATAGATATTAAATGTAAAGAAACTTATTCATAATCACAGTGATAGTATGTGACAGGATGAATCCAGAGCTCTTTGTAATGTCCCACTGTCTCTCTGAATTGGTGCAAGTATTTTATAAAGACCAATAGAATCTAATCCTGTTTTATGATTGTATGAAACTGGACAAGTCACTTATACTCTGGATACCCCAGAAAACTACTAAGGACTTAACTACTAAGTCATAAAAAAAGTCGTGATTGAAATATGTAGAGGGGCTTTCTGTACTGAGAGCTTCCTACACTGATTGAATCATAGAAACATCACAAAGTTTTTTTTTTGTTTTTCAGTCATGTCTGATTCTTTGTGGACCCCATTTAGGATTTTCTTAGCAAAGATAACTGTAGTGATTTGCCATTTTCTTCTTCAGTTCAATATGCAAATGGGGAAACTGAGGCAAACAAATGACTTGCTCAGGGTCACATTTCTCCTAAGCTGGATTTGAACTTCTGGTCCAACAATGTAAAAACACTGTGCCACTTATCTGCCCATCATATAGTTGCATAACCATATTATCTAGTCATTTCTGTATGGTTTAAAGGAAATCTGAATTAAAATTTTAATTATCCCATAAGAATGTTCTTTTTTGCAACTTCTTACCTAAAATTATATTCAACCATGAATGAAATATCTGAATAAATAAAAACATTCTTTAAGCACCAACTCTATGCAAGCATTAACACTGTACAAAGTGCTGACACAAAGGAAAAAGTAAGATAGTTCTTGTTGAAGATCATGATCTAATGTTTGAGGAAGTACATAATGGAAAATTTTAGCAACCAATCATCTGGAAGAGTCTCATGGTTTTTAGGATTCAGTAGCAAAACACATGGTTTAATGTCATTAAACTGTGAACTTTTCTTTGTATACTCAGTATGTGTAACATACACTAGGAGTTTATAAATGCTTATTGACTTCATGGTTATTATTAATCTATTTCTCTATTGTTAGAAATAAGTTTCCAAAATCCCCTAATAAATGTTGTCTTTGAGCCTTCCTTTGTGCATAAGCATGTCTTTATTTTTTTTTACCATAGTAGTAAAAATCTAACAGCACTAAAATCATTTTAAATAATTGTATCTCCATTTCTTACAAAGATGGATTTCACCTGTATCTAGGGTGAGCTATGATTTACAGTATATAAAAGTCATAAACCCTTCATGTGGAGAGAGAGTATTACTTCTTCAATTTTAATATTTCTTTAATATCTTATATCTAACTAGATGGCTGGAGAACAGGTTACCAGTTATAAATGTGCATTCTCAGGGAGATGGCTTTTTCATTCTTTTCATTAATGTTCAATCTTGTTCTCTTGTTAGGTAACTTGAGGTGAAAAAAAAAAACCACCTTTCAGATGCTACGTAAAGAGAATTTCAAATTGACAATACTGGTTTTGTGAATCAGGGAATTTTGCACATGGATGATTTTTCTCCCTAGCCTTAGTACCATAAAGATACTAAAAATGACAAAAGGTAGATGGTTGCTCCACATACTAGAACTTCAAATATAAGAAAAGCATTGTCTCAGAGCCATCAAAGAAGGGACCAAGTTCCATAGAAATATTATCTAGATCATGTTTTTGCAATTTCTTTCATTTGTAAATGTGAGAGAGTAGCAACCAAATTTATACATCAAAATGTAAACTTAATGTAATTGTAGTGAATATAATAAACTTTGAACATTCCATTTATTCAGTATTTTTAATCAACAGTAGGGAAAATTGCTAAAAAACAGTAAAGGATAGGCTTTTATTTGTAGGAAAAAATAATGCAGAGATGGCACCATAATGGACATGTTCATTATAGGTATATATAACTGGGAATTAGACCCCAGGCCCAGGCTGAAGTGACTCTGGTAATGTCATTTCAAGTGATATTTATTAGACACTTAACTTTTTGATAGAAAATTGAAGGGTTCCATGTCCAAAGCCTGACTTCTCCAATGGTTCTCCTAGTGACAATGCCATAATGCTTCCCACCTGCTGGCATTCAGCCTTCTCCAATAGTGTCACTGCAGAGTTGGACAGCAAGTATTTCCATAAGCCTTTTAACAGCAAGAATGGTCTCTGAAAGTCAATGGGAATAACTAGTTACATGGACAGAGTTAAAAATAGCCTAAAGATAACAGATTGGCCTTTCAGGCAGAAGAAACAACTCTGGCATTTGGTGAAATTTCACTCCAAGTAGAGGTTGCAATGGGGATGCATTGAGAGCATGAATGTGATGTTAATTAACTACTTGATTCATCCAGCAAGTAATGAAGGAATAAGTGAGTTTAGGGGGAGGGTACCATGAGGGAGCCCTTTGGAGCTGTGTCCAGAAAAATTTTGAATTTCACTACTTTAATTGTTTGTTGTTGTTGTTGTTGTTTGTTTTTTTGTCTTTTGCTTGTTTGTTTTGGACAGAATTTATGATTTCATTGGCATTGATTGACCTATAGTATTCCTGGTGAGAACACTTCCTTTATCAAATCAGATTATTACTGACCAATGCAAACGAAAATGAGACTCTTTTTTCAGGGCAATTAATTCAGTTCACATTTCAAATGAGCCCTCCAAAATCTCCATACAAGTAATATTTGTGATTATGTGAAAATAGTTAAGAGTAAAGGACACATTGCAGAAAGCTGATGGCATAATTATAGGGTTTTCCTAATGACGAAGGAGTTAGATAAGGAGTAGAACAACTATGTCTTGAATGATTCATTGATTTATAATGTCTGGGCTTAGAATGAGGAAGACTGGGATACTCAAATATCAAGTACTCTTGACTCTGGGTATGTTCTTTAGCATATATAATAGGAATTGTGTGTGTGTGTGTGTGTGTGTGTGTATGTGTGTAATAGAACCTTAAAGCAGTCTGATTATTTTTATGGATACTTTTAGAATAAATTTTACAACTCATAATTGAAGGAAATGCTATATTTCAGTTCGAGGTAAGTGAAAATAAAGATGTATTTTTCCCCATTTAAATTCTGAGTTGGGGAATGGGAGGAATCAATAGTTTTTAATTAAGAAGCTTTGTTTTCTCTGCTTCCTGACAATTTTCTAGGACTCATTTCTCAAGTCATAGAAAGGTTGCAATCTACATTGCTAGAAGTTCCCACAACAGGACTTCAAAGATGGTTTCCTATATCTTAGTGATCTGAATAGTACAAACAAGAAAAAAAAAAAAACTGACAATTTCTTTATTGTAATCTCTAGTTAAATGCCAAAGAAAAGAGAGGAAAGAAAACATCCATTGGAATGATTTAAAGCAAAACAAAACAAAAAAAAGGGAACTCTTACAAATTTAACAGGGAAAAAAGATATGAGAGAAAATGGGCCATTTAATAAATGAAGAGGAACATGAAATTTATGATAAATTTAAATTACTTGGATAATGATCTAATTTCTTAAACATAGCCATAACAACTGAAAAAAAAGACAAAGTTGATTTAACCAACTGGGAATTAATAAACTTTTTATGGAAATGGCTGTAGCCTAAGAGTAAAGGAGTACCTAGGTTATAAAATATTGCAAACTAGTTCCTACCTCAGCATGAAGGAGAAACTGCTCTAGTCCAGGCTACCAGTACGTGATATTTGAGTCATCTGTTCTCTTCTCTCCCTCACTCCTAGAATCCAAATTATTTGCCAAGTCTATGTTTTATTATTCTCTCTTTTACATTCATCTTCTCTCTACTCACTTGTTGATCACCTAAGATTTGGTCTTTATCCAGTCCCATCTAGACTGTTGCAATAAACTTCATTTTTTGATTCCAGTTTTTTCCCCCTCTATCTCAGTTTCCTGGTTTCAATCAATCCTGCCCATAGTTGTCAAAATGATATTCTTAAGGCTCAGGTCTAACCATGCTTTTCCTCGACTGAAAAAAGCCTTAGTGGCTCCTTATTGTTCTTGGGAAGCAATCTGCTTTGGTCTTTATAGACTTAAACAATTGAATTCCACTTACCTTTCCATGCTTACTGCATAGTTCTCTCCTTTATATATTTTATTATCCAGCAAATCTTTCCCTTCATACAACTTTCTATCCCTCATCTCTATAACTTTGTACCCCCTGAAACTCACACCTAAAATGGAACCAACTTCTTTTAGCCTTGTAATATCCTTAGTGTTCTTCCAAATTTAGTCCAAATTTTACCAATCTGGACTATCTTGATTTCCTCAGTTGTTTGTACCTTCTTTCCTAGAAATTCATTCATATCTTCATATGTACATACACATATATATGTATATATATATAAACATATAAGCAAATATATATGTATGTCTATATATATAAATGTATGTGTATGTGTGTGTATGGTGTATTTACTTATCTATTTTTCTGTCACTCTCCTTGCTTCCTCCAATAGAATGAAAGCTTAAAGGAAAGAATTTTCCTTTTTTGTCATTGTATCCACAGCAGCTAGCAAAGTACCAGGTAATGAACAGCACTTACTTAGTACTTGATTGCCCTAATCATACATGACAACTACTGAGTTCTTGACCTGGATTTCTAAAATACACATATATCACCTTGACAAGGCTCCTTTGGAACCCATTGGGAGTTTGGATGTTCATCTTTCAGAATTTTCTAATATACTCACTGTTGCCATTGTCTTAGCAGGATTTTGGTAATTTATAATAATACATTTTGCAGTTAGACTTGATTTTAGAATGTAGAAACTATAACAAACCAAAATGATTGCATGAAAGGTCAATATAGAGAATAAGACTAGCATGGAAGGCTCTATAGAGAATTATTGTTTAAATCAAAGGCAATTATTAGAAGCAAGTTCAAATGTGACCTAGGATACTTCTTTGCTGTATGACTTTGGCAAGTCATTTTAATTTTGTCGGCCTCAGTTTTTTCACCTATAAATGGGAATAATAAGAATACCCACTTCTCAAAGTTGTCGTGAGGATGAAATGAGATAATATTTGTAAATGTTGTAAAATGCTTAGCACAACGCATGGCACATAGATGCTATATAAATGTTATATTATTAGTTGTAATAACATTACTCATTTATCTCATTAATTCTTCATTATCTTTTGTTAAAGTGTATTTTATTTTATAGTATAATTCAACATATCTCATTCAATATATTATTCAATTAATATCTCAAGGATCTGTGATTTTATTGTTGTGACTGTTCCCTTCATTCAGAATATTCTCATCCTTTTTCAGTAGTTTTTGACATCATATGTGGCCAAAAGGGTTTCTTTTCTTTTTCACCCTAGGACAAAACCTACTGATAAGCTTCTCTGAAATTACTGAGGCTGACTCATATAATGGATATCTTATTTATCAATGGGCATGAGCTTGGAACCTTTCCATTTGTAGTGAATGCCAGAGATTGTACTTGAATAGCATGTAGTCAGAAACCTAGGGTTATCTCCATACCACAGTGAGGCATCAGGATAAGATATAAGCAGAGTTCTTTAGAAAATATAGTAAAATCTGTGAAATGATCCAACCACTTTGGAGAACATTCTGGAATTATGCCTAAAGAGTTATAAAACTGTGTATGTATTTTGACCTTGCAATACAAGGATAAGATTTGTTTTCCAAGATGATTAGGGAGAAAGAACACATATATTATAAAATGTGTATAGCAGCTCTCTTTGTGATACCAAAGAACTAGAGATTGAGAGTAAGCCCATCAATTGGACAATGGCTGAACATTGTGTAAAATTGTGATGGAAAAAAATGAGCAGGCTAATTTTAGGAAAAATGCATGAAATATAAGAGTGAAATGAGCAGAACCAAGAGGATGTTAAATACAGTAACTACAATAGAGTTCAAATAATTATCAGTGACTAAGCTGTTCTGAAAAAGAACCTATGAAGGAACATGCTGTCCAGTTCCAGAGAAAGAACTATGTGTATTATACAGTTTCACATAAATATCTATGTTAAATATTGGCCTCCTCTAGTGTGGTATTGGAAGAGATGGAAGGAAATATCTTAGAATTCTAAAAATAACAAAAAAATAAAATATAGTAATATTCTTACCTTTGGGTACCATAATGTTGTATTGGTGCCTTTTGCTTTTAAATCATAGTTAATTCTGTAAATATTTACTCAGCCATTCTGATAAAAGAAAAACAATAATGTAAAAGAATTACCTAATACAAAAACATCTGATAGTAAATACAGGATTTTGACTTAGAAGTTCTCTGCCTCTGATTGCTCTGAAGGAGAAAGTTAAAGGAAGATAGGATTCAAGGTAGTAAATATTTAAGTGGTGCTTACTATGGGCAGCTAGGTGATGCAATGAATAGAGTGGTGTGCCTGGAGTCAGGAAGACTCTTCTTTCTAAGTTCAAATCTGGCCTCAGACACTAACTAGCTGCATGACCCTGAGCAAGTTACTTAATCCTGTTTGTCTCACTTTCCTTATCTGTAAAATGAGTTGGACAAGGAAACAACAAATCATTCTAGTATCTTTCCCAAGAAAACATCAAATGGGATCATGATGAATCAGACACTACTGAAAAAACAAAACAACAAAGCAAAACAAAAATGAATGACACTGTGCAAAATACTGTTGTAAATAAGAAAAGGAAATTCCCTGCCCTAATGGAGTTTACAATCTAATTGGGAAAGACAGCACACAATAAAACTGAAAAGGGTCCTAAAGAAAGTGTCCAGCCTGTGGGCATGATGATAATGGAGTGGTATGCTAAGAGTGGAGTTAATGAGAAATGAAGAGTTAGTTGGCCATTTAAACCTTCTTTATATGGAAGCTTTGGGAAGAGTTATTTTTTCCAGTCCCCCAATCAGAGGGGCAGAAGCTATTGAGGCTTCTGATTAGGTGTGAGTACCAATGCTGAATCACAGAAAGATGAATTTCCCTGGAAGAGTATGCTTCATTATCTGGTCTCCCCAGACTACCAGACCTACTCCTATCCCAGCCTTACAGCAGTTATTTGAGGGGATAAATCATCATAAAGAACTGCAGACTCCTTAAGGATATTTCCCACAATTCTTTAATTATTCTGTGTATACCTAGTGCCTAATTTAAAACAACCACCACCACACAGTTGAATAAATGCTTGTTTTTTGCTGTAATATGGAGACTGAATTATGTAGTGTCTACCTCCAGTTAAAATTTTGACAGGAACACAAACTGATCTGTAAGGAGGGACAAAAGTTACCATCATTAAATACTGAGAAAAGAGAAATGGTAGATGACAAGGGAAGCACATCAAGAATAGATAGCTAATAGGAAGAAAAAAGTACAGACAGAAAGCATAAAATGAGATGTAACTTGGAAGCATTGCTTGAAGCATACAATTGATTATTTGAGGTAAATTTGGGAAATAGTTATGGCTAAACAGGAATAAAAGGACTAAGGCTACTTTGAGTGGCTCAAGGTATTGATTGAGCATAAAGTGGAAAGTAACATTCCCTCTATCTCTTGTTTTAGCTTGACAGAAGAAGCGTGAGATCAATATTGGGTCACTCATTAATAAAACTAGAAAAATTGGAGGGGTACTTAGTGAAGGGCACCAAAATTGTTAAAGGGGAGAAAAATCAATTTATGAAAAAGGAGAATGGGAACTGAATCTTTAGCTTTTGGTCAATAATGATAAGTCAGAGATCTGCTACATCTTTCATTTAAGAGAAAAATGCATGATAAAACAAGTCTTATGATACCTGTGATTGTATGTATGAAATGAACATGCTCTTAATTTAGAATACATAATTATTCTTATAAAATACCCATGACTATTTTGCATGAACTTAATTATATTTGGTTCATAAAATTCTAAATTATTTTATTCCACCTTTCTGCTTTGATTTATTACCTATAAATCAGTCAACTTACCTTTGTTAAATATCTATTATGTACACTTACTTTATATAAGTGACCAATGAGATATAAAGATGCATTATCTGACCTTATGAAGTTTATAATTCTATAGGATCTTAGGGAACATTTCCAAATATCTACAGTACCAAGGAGAATATAAGAAGTGCTTAAAAGAGCTAAAAATTAAGGTCCTTCATAGGAGGAAGCAGTCATTTTTGGATGATGGAATCAAAAAAGTCTTATGAAAGATGTGATTTGAGTTGACCTCAAAAGTTTGACAGAATATCAAGAGTAAAAGATGGATGGGAGCATGTCAGTCTAGGGGACTATATAAACATGAGAAAATTAGGGGCATGTTCAGTGATAATCGGTAGTCCAGTTTCAATTCAAGTAAATCCAATAAACATATTGATTTAGAAAAACCACAAATTAACATTATCTATAGTGTTATATTTTATTTATTTTGCTAAACATTTCCCAATTGTATCTTATTTTGGTTTGGACTAAAAGTTGGCTATGTGAAATCCCTGGTGTAGTGGATAAAGGGGTCCTGGAAGCCAAGATGATTGGATTCAAAATATGTTTCTGACACAAATTGGTTCTGTGTCCTTGCTCAAGTGATTTAACAACTTAATCCTCGAGGCAAATTTCTAAAACTATGAAATCATTAGATTGCAAGCTCATTGAAGCCAAGGTCTATCTTTCACTTCTTTGTGTATCCCCAGAATTTTAGTACAATGACATAAATTTTTGTTGACTGACTGGCTGACAAAATTGAGGAGGAGGTGCTGACCTGGATTATTAGGAGGAATATTCTCACCAGTGAGTTTTCTATAAAAATGAAATCACATTCCCTTTTCTTACTATGTACCATTCACTGTGATAGATGCTGTGGATTCAATGAGAGAGGGGTCATAATCCTGCCTTGGTGTTTGTAATCTAAGGTAAAACAGCATGTCCATCAACACGTACAAAGTATATAAACATTAATTTTGGTATATGAATTACTCTTAGCAAGGGAGAAGGTTTAAGAAAAGCCTTATTGAGAAGATGACATGGAGAGGTCAGTTTAACAGGAAAATAGAACAAGGGAGGGTAAATGAATATGAAATCAGTCTTTAAAAAAGATGAAGCTGGATTACAAGGGGCCCTAAATGCCAAATTTAAACAAAGCATAGAATATGTGAGGAGATAATAATCTACATAATTTGACCTTATTATTTTGCATTACAATCATTAATACATTATAATTCACACCTTGTGTGATATCATTAAGACAATCAACTGTGAAGGAAATTGAAAGGTGGGTTACAATTTAAGCTGACACTTGAAAGCAAGAAGCATTTTATTCCCATGAACTGTCAGTTTATTTAATCTTTAATTCAGTGCAACAAACATTTTTTGACGTGTCTATTGTGAGCACAGCTGTAATTATATCATTTCTCCAATACAACTCTCCCCTTTTGATATTGTTTTGCCTTATGTGTTTTTCCAGAATAGTATCAAGATCCTGATTTAGGAAGTATGACTGAGAAACTAGTTTGGATGCTAAAAATAAATGACCTGGAACTTAGGATAAAGAGTCTGGCCTTTAATAGGAAATGGAACACTTGAAGGTTTGTTGGCCCTGAAGGGATGGCATGAGATGAATTAGGATTATTACAACCTTCCATTTGTTAATCGAGTGGGTTTTAATTGAGAGAAATGACTTGGTTTCTGAGGGAGAATGCAACTTGCAATGAGCCAGGAAAGGAAATATAGAAATTTCATACAAAGAAGACAACTCTATTTGAAAGTTTTTCATTAAACCAAACATTTAGGCTAGTAAAATTAATGAAAACTTGATCAAGTTTAAAAAAAAGCACAACATGTTTCAGTGGCTGTAACTGATATATGCATATTTTGATGGAGTAAGGGGTTTGATGGCAATAAGTTGAATCGAGATTCAGAAGAACCGTACACTTGTTGAAATGTCCTTGTCTTAGATTGGAATGTTATTAATAGACTTGAAGACCTTCAGTCTGATTCAAGTTTATATAGGATTTGTTTTGCCCATTGCTTTGCCCCTTTATCTTATCTAATTTAATTTGGGGAGTATAGCTCTCTAATTCTATTTTTCAACCATAACCATACTTTTGGAGTTCTCCTGGCTTCTTCATTTCTAAGGTTACTTTACTCTACACATACCTTGTATTGGTTTATTTACCGATCATCTCCCCTAGCTCAAATGTAAGTTTCTTGAGGGCAGAAACTATTTTTTAACCATTAGGTCAGTTTTTTAAAGTGTTATTTTCTTCAATGGTTTTTTGTACTTTTTGTACTTTAATAGCCTTTTAAAAATAAATTTCTTGCGGTATCAATACTAAACATATGTGCACCAAGTGGTATAGCATCCAAATTTCTAGAGGAGAAACTAACAGAGATGCAAGGAGAAATAGACAGTAAAACTATACTAGTGGGGGATCTCAACCTTGCTCTCTCAGAATTAGATAAATCAAATCACAAAATAAATAAGAAAGAAGTAAGGGAGGTAAACACAATGTTAGAAAAGTTAGGTATGATAGATCTCTGGAGGAAATTAAATGGGGATAGAAGGGAATATGCTTTTTTTCTCAGGGGTTCATGGAACTTATACAAAAATTGATCATGTGTTAGGGCATAAAAACCTCAAAATCAAATGCAGAAAAGCAAAAATAGTAAATGCATCCTTTTCAGATCATGATGCAATAAATCTCACATGTAATATAAGGCCAGGAGAAAACAGACCACAAGTTAATTGGAAATTAAATAATCTAATCCTGAAGAATGAATGGGTGAAAGAGCAAATTATAGACACAATCGATAATTTCATCCAGGAGAATGACAATAATGAGACAACATACCAAAATTTGTGGGACACGGCTAAAGCGGTTATAAGGGGTAATTTTATATCTCTAGATGCTTACTTGCATAAAACAGAGAAAGAGAAGATCAATAAACTGGGCTTACAATTAAAAAAGCTAGAAAAAGAGCAAATTAAAAACCCTCAATTAAATACCAAATTGGAAATTCTGAAAATAAAAGGGGAGATTAATAAAATTGAAAATAAAACTATCGAATTAATAAATAAAATTAAGAGTTGGTTTTATGAAAAAACCAACAAAATAGATAAGCCTTTAGTTAATTTGATAAGAAAAAGGAAAGAGGAAAATCAAATTGTTAGTCTCAAAAATGATAAGGGAGAACTGTCCTCCAATGAAGAGGAAATTAGAGTAATAATTAGGAGTTTCTTTGTCCAACTTTATGCCAATAAATTTGATAATGTGAATGAAATGGAGGAATATCTACAAAAATATAGATTGCCTAGGTTAACAGAAGAGGAAATAAATTATTTAAATAGCCCCATTTTGGAAAAAGAAATAGAACAAGCTATTAATCAACTACCTAAGAAAAAATCTCCAGGGCCAGATGGATTTACATGTGAATTCTACCAAACATTCAAAGAACAATTAATCCCAATACTATATAAACTATTTGAAAAAAATAGGGAAAGAAGGTGTACTACCAAATTCCTTTTTTGACACAGATATGGTGCTGATAGCTAAACCAGGTAGGGAGAAAACTGAGAAATAAAACTATAGACCCATTTCCCTAATGAATATTGATGCAAAAATTTTAAATAAGATTTTAGCAACGAGATTACAGAAAGTTATCCCCAGGATAATACACCATGACCAAGTAGGATTTATACCAGGAATGCAGGGCTGGTTCAATATTAGGAAAACTATTAGCATAACCAATTATATTAATAACCAAATTAACAAAAACCATATGATTATCTCAATAGACACAGAAAAAGCCTTTGATAAAATCCAACACCCATTCCTATTAAAAACACTGGAGAGGATAGGAATAAATGGGTTTTTCCTTGAAATGATTAGTAGTATCTACTTAAAACCATCAGCAAGCATCATATACAATGGAGTCAAACTAGAACCATTCCCAATAAGATGAGGAGTGAAACAAGGCTGCCCACTGTCACCATTATGATTTAATATTGTCTTAGAAATGTTAGCTTTGGCAGTAAGAGAAGAAAAAGAGATTAAAGGAATTAAAGTAGGTAATGAGGAAACCAAATTATCACTCTTTGCAGATGACATGATGGTATATTTAGAGAACCCTAGAAACTCGACTAAAAATTACTAGAAACAATTCACAACTTTACCAAAGTTGCAGGATACAAAATAAATCAACATAAATCAGAAGCATTTTTATATATTACCAATAAAGTCCAGCAGCAAGAGATACAAAAAGAAATTCCATTCAAAATAACTGTTGATAGTATAAAATATTTGGGAATTTATCTGCCAAGGGAAAGTCAGGAACTATATGAACTAAACTACAAAACACTTTCCACACAAATAAAATCAGAACTAGTCAATTGGAAAAACATAAAATGCTCATGGGTAGGCCGAGCGAATATAATAAAAATGACAATACTACCCAAACTAATTTACTTATTTAGTGCCATACCAATCAAACTCCCAAGAAATTATTTTACAGATATAGAAAAAATAGTAGCAAAATTCATTTGGAAGAACTTGGTCAAGAGTTTCAAGAGAATTAATGAAAAAAAAGGCTGATGATGGTGGACTTGCTGTACCAGATCTAAAACTATATTATAAAGCAGCGGTCTTCAAAACCATCTGGTACTGGCTAAGAAATAGAGTAGTCAATCAGTGGCACAGGATGTAATCACAGGACAAAATAGGCAATAACTATAGCAATATAGTATTTGATAAACCCAAAGACCCCAGCTTCTGGGATAAGTACTCACTATTTGACAAAAACTGCTGGGAAAATTGGAAACTAGTGTGGAAGAAATTAGGGCTTGACCCCATCTAACGCCACATATCAAGATAAGATCTAAATTTGTTCATGATCTGGATATAAAGAGTGATACTCTAAGTAAATTAGAGGAATGTAATATAGTTTTCCTCTCAGACCTATGGAGATGGAATAAATTTATGTCCAAAGAAGAACTGGAACTCTTAATTGAACACCAGATAGATAACTTTGACTATATTAAGTTAAAAAGTTTTTGTACAAACAAAACTAATGCAGTCAAGATTAGGAGGGAAGCAATAAATTGGAAAATCATCTTTACATTTAAGGGTTCTGAGAAAGGTCTCATCTCTAAAATATATAGAGAATTGTCTCATATTTATAAGATTTCAAGCCATTCTCCAATCAATAAATGGTCAAAGGATATGAACAGACAATTTTCAGAGGATGAAATTAAAACTATTTGTAGTCATATGAAAAGGTGCTCCAAATCACTATTGACCAGAGAAATGCAAATCAAGACAACCCTGAGGTACCACTACACACCTGTCAGATTGGCTAAAATGACAGGAAAAGTTAATGATGAATCTTGGAGGGGATGTGGGAAGGCTGGGACACTGATGCATTGTTGGTGGAGCTGTGAACGGATCCAACCATTCTGGAGAGCAATTTGGAGCTATGCTCAAAAAGTTATCCAACTGTGCATACCCTTTGACCCAGCAGCATTTCTATTGGGCTTATATCCCAAAGAAATCATAAAGGAAGGAAAGGGCCCCACATGTGCAAGAATGTTTATGGCAGCCCTTTTTGTAGTGGCTAGAAACTGGAAACTGAATAGATGCCCTTCAATTGGAGAATGGCTGAATAAATTATGGTATATGAAAATTATGGAATATTATTGTTCTCTAAGAAACGACCAGCAGGACGATTTCAGAGAGGCCTGGAGAGACTTACATGAACTGATGCTGAGTGAAATGAGCAGAACCAGGAGATCATTATACACGGCAACAACAATACTATGTGATGATCAATTCTGATGTACATGGCTCTCTTCAATAATGAAATGTTTCAAACCACTTCTAATTTTTCACTGAAGAAAGCCATATACACCCAGAGAGAGGAATGTGAAATGTGGACTACAACATAACATTTTCATACTCTCAATTGATGTTTGCTTACATTATGTTTCCTTCATCTGATATGTCTTTATTGTAGATACGATTTTTCTTGCACAACAATGGTGTGTGGAGATATGTATACTTATATTTGATTTGTCAAGTATTTTAACATAATTAACATGTAGTGGATATCCTGCCATCTAGGGGAGGGGTGGGGAGTAGGAAGGAAAAACTTGTAACAGAAAGCTTTGTAAGGGTTAATGTTGAAGAATTACCCATATATATGTTTTGCAAATAAAATAAAATTAAAAAAAATAATTTTCTTGCATTCACTCTCATTTTTTTATCCGAATTTTCTTTCACCACTCTGATTTTTTTAACTCTTTGAGGAATTCTTGTTTGGCTTGTGTTGTTATGGTTTTTCTTTGGAGGTTGGGTTGTAACTATTTTTACATTATTTTCTTTTAAATTTATGTCTTGGTCTTCCCTACCAAGTAGTAGTGTTTCATGGTCATGTTCTTTTTTGTTTACCCAATTCCCTAATCTATTTTTTTTACTTTGAATTTTATGTTAAAATTTGCCTCTGAGTACCTGAGGCTAAAAAAACATCATCCCAAACTTCTGACTTTTTTATGCTGTTGTTTTCTGAGTTACTTCTGGAAGTCACTAAGTTTTTAATGCTTTCAAGATAGTTTAATTTGTTGAGAGGTCTTATCATTACTCTCCTCATCTATATTCTTACTTTGGAGTCAAAGAAACCTTTCTGTTATATCATAGTCCTAGTATTGTTGAATTCCATGATTAATCAACTCATCCATTATTACTTTTCATGTAATTATTTCTTGTCCTTCCAATTAGATTCTAAGGTACTGATATCAGAGACTATATTTTATATTTTATGTCTTCCAGAATGCCAAATATGTTAATGTGTTGTGTGATAAATACTAATTAAATGAATTTTGTTGCAGAGAGATTTATATATTGCTGTTTTATATAATCCACAGACTTCATAGATAAGGCTGCTTTTGAGTTAGTAAGATCAAAATTTTCTCTGATACCTATTAGTTCCAATACCCCATGGACAAGTGTTAGTTCCGGCACTCCATGGACAAGTTAAGCTCCTAGGCCCTTGGATAAATCTTCAAAATAAATTACAGATGAATTATCACTGTTATCTGCAGAGAAATTTTTCATTCTAATGAATTCACAGGCCTAATTACTCCAATTCCACCAAAAAAAAAGAATGAGAAATTGAAAATAGGAACATTTGTACCAGAGGTGGGATTTGGAAAATTTTTTATAGTAAACATTTTGTTATAATGAAGATTTTCAAATGTGCTTTGAAATAGACAAAAAAATTGGATTCTGTGTTAAAAACAATATTTGAATAATTTTTCTAGATATTAATGACTATACTTTCTCAGTTGATCTCATAGGAGAAAGTTATTTTGGCAAAGCAGGGAGGTGTCAAATACAATAGAGCTTGAAATGTCGTAGAGTGAATACAGAAGCAACTTCAAAGGCAGGATTTGTGTTTGAGCCCTGCTTCTGGAACCTTTTTACTTGGGTCTCATGGAAGATCACTCTTGTCAACTTGATATGACTTTGTCCTCTGAGGAGTTTGTATTTTATTTTAGAAGCAATAGGGAACCAATGATGATTTTTGACTTGAGAACTGATATAGTCAGATCTATGTTTTAGAAATATTAGCTTGATAATTATATGTAGGAGGAATTGAGGGAGATAGTAATAGAAGTTGTAGATTTACAGTGGTAAATGGAATTTTATAATCTTAGAGTTCCTTATGTGATCTGATTCCTATTTCTATATATGCATATACATATATGCACATATATGTGTGTATGTATGTATATATGTACACACATATATATATATATATATATATATATACACACATACATACATGTGTGTGTGGTGGGGTATCTAAGCAGCTAAGTGAATAGAATGCTGCTCCTGGAGTCAGAAAGACTCATCTTCCAAGTTTAAATTTCCCCACAGACTCAGTCTATCTGTGTCATCCTGGGCAAGTCACTTAACTTAGTTTACCTTGGTTTTCTCATCTGTAAAAGGAGCTGGAAAAGGAAATGGCATGTAACTTCAATAAATTGCCAAGAAGAGCTTAACAAATTTTAACAGCTAAGCAGCAAAGTATGTTTCTCACATCTAATATGTACAGATGGATATATATGTGTGTATACACACACATACACACACAAACACACACATACATAGATCCACCATATCACTACTATCTTTTCTTTTTAGGGTTATATATAGTTCACTTTAAAAGCTATGATCAATAATGGAAATTTCTGAAAGGAATTTTTATAATGAAATTCTCCAAACAGCTGTATTCATTTGAGGAAGTCCAGATTTACAGATTATTGGTGCTTTACTGCATAAAGCTATATCAGGGGAGATGTCTCTGATGAAAGCTATCACAATTATAGAAATTGCAACAGGCTAAGCTCAGCTACAGGATTCAAATTTTGTAGAATAAGATGAGGGAATCTAGACAGAAACTTTTTATAAGTTGCTAATCAAACCAAGAGGAACAAATTTTTAAGGTGAAAATTTGTGAAGTTGAAATAACATGGTTAATAATGAAATTATTGTTTCCCATTTTTAAAGGGACAGAAAACACATTTTGTGTTTCTTAAAGTAGAAGGATGGTCAGCCAGTGCCATTTTAATTGAAAAGCTATCAGCCACTTAGATCAGCAGTGGAATAGCATAAGAGAGTCATGAGGTAATATATTGGGCTGAGAGTTTTAGATTCATCACAGTTTTGTGATGAATAACCTTAGGCAGCCACTTAGGTTTTCTGTACTTTAGTTTCTCATATAAAATGGGGATGATTGTACTCAATCATTATACTCAATTGTATGCAAATTGTACAATTATACAAATTGCACTCAGAAAGATATTGTGAAAATAAAATATGATATGTAATTAAAATATATCACAGTACAAAAGATGATACTTTATAAAACTTATTAGGAAGCTTAAAATAATATGCAAAATGAAAATCACTTATACAAAATTATGGCTAATGTTTTAGGGTAAAATGTATAAATGAAGAAATTATTTTGTAAATCACCTTTTTCTTTAAAATGCTTTGGGAAAAACAGTAAAATACTGGGACCATCTGAAAAAATCTGGAAACAATAAGTTTCCCTTGGCAGAAGAATGGAAGGACCAGTGCCTATTTTTCTCATTTTTTCTCTTCACCTCTAGGGAACATCTGCTTTCTAAAGGAAACTGAACCAGAAGACATTTGGCAGTGCACCAAAAGGTGAAGCTCATGGAATTTTGGGAAATGATGTTTAAAGTGATTTATGGAATAGTGCCCTTTTTTATAACACTATACTACAGCTTAGGGAATAAGCTTCAAGAGTTTTCAAGTGTTTTTTTTAATATATATTTGTTTTTAGTTCTGAAGTAATCTAAAACAAGATAAATTATCTTATAGGAGTTTGCTTGATAACTCCTTTCCAAAAGTAGCATTTTTTTTCTTCTGAACTTCTTAGAGATATTGATCCTTTATTGAAGCTAATATCATCCTGAAGGGAAGCCAAGAGATATAAAGTACCTTACGATGTTAGAAATAAAGTTATACATGGAAGATAACAGCAGCAATAGCAAAACCCAAGAAATGTGAAAGAAAAAATCAAATGGAGACAGTTGATTATCTCATTAAAAGGGGATAATTGATGTTTTTTAATTGTGTTTTATATACTGAAATAATTAGTACTTGCTTTTGTGTTCTGTATTGAGAATTATGGGGTTTTTTTGTTTTTTTTTGTTTTTTTTTGGTTTTTTTGGTTTTTTTGATCCTGGAGTTTTTTAATAAAAGGTTTTGGAGGGAAGAATGTTGAGATGTTTCCTGGAAGAGGTCAATATCTCCCCAGATATAGAGGGTCATATTTTTCAAAAAAGGCATTGTTTTGTAAGGTTAGCTTTTTCTTTACAAGACAAGTACAGCAATATATTTATAAGTATAATTGTGGCAAACAAAATGGAAAATATTGTACTCTAGGTTAGAGAATTGCAGGCATAAGCACCTTTAAAAATCTAAGCTTATCTTTAGAAAAAAGATGAATGATATTTATTAGGCAGCTAGGTGGTATAGTGGGTAGTGTGCTGAACCTGGAGTGAGGAAGGTTCATCTTTATAAGTTCAAATCTGGTACTTACTTTCTATATCACCTTGCGAAAAAAATTTAACCATGTTAGGCTCAGTTTCCTCATCTGTAAAATGAATCAGAGAAGAAATTTACCAACTCCAGTATCTTTGTCCAGAAAATCCAAATGGGCTCATAAGTTCAAGTCTGGAACTTACTATGTCACCCTGAGAAAATTATTTAATTATGTTTGCCTCAGTTTCCTCATCTATAAAATGAGCTAGAGAAGGAAAAGGCAAACAATTCCAGTATCTTTGTTCAGAAATCCCCAAGTGGGGTCATAAAGAAACAAACACAACTGAAATGACTAAACACATTTCTCCCCAATATGATCATGTGAGTTCAGTAATTAAGGAAGGAAATATAATTTTAAAATTCTCCAATAAAGGAGCTGGAAGTAGTTTAAAAAATTTCTAACGCAGCCCATACGCTTTCAAGTGGTTAGATGTATTAAACCACCAGTGGCATAATCTCTAAGATAATCACTCCCAATTCTTATCACTCCTACTCACTGTTTCCATCCATATGTTTGCCATTTGAAATGTCACACCTTTAACAAAGTGAGCAACCCAAAGAAACTTGTCCAACTGATAGAGATCAGACAGAAAGATGAATTTTGAATACATATTACACACATATAAAAATACATATATATAGTTGTTAGCCACATCTCAATTCTCACTATATAATATACATGTATATGTATATATGTGTATATATACATATACATATACATATATATATATATATATATATATATGTATATATATATATATACTGATTGCATTTACTTCATTTCAGATCGCAAGTCTTTACAGCTAAAAATCAAGTAATAACAGGTTGTTTCACTGAGTTAGTGATAGAAGAATGTGTCTGGGTATAAGTCTGGGGTAAAATTTTAAATCTGGAAGATGAAAGTTATTTATTTCCTTCCCATTTTTCAGTGAGTTCTTTCCTGGGTCTCTTGATTTGTATAGTAGATGAAGTTATAAATGGTTTCATGATGAGAAATGCTTTAGACTGACATCTAAAGAATTCTCCACATAATTGGTGATATACTGCTGTTTTGATGATTAAAAAGATGCATATCCTGAATATTGAACTGTTATCCATAGGGGCTAAGCATGTATAGAAGGTATTTAAGTAAGATATATCAAGAATAGGAATTTGAAATGGTGCTCTTTTCATTTCTTTCATCCCCTTTAACATACAAGATATGAGGTCTCTTGGGAATATTTTTTATATTGATCAGAATTACATAAACATTTCGCATCTTATTGTGGAAAAAAATTTCCATAGAATGTGGACACCAACATCCATTGAGTGGAAGTCCCTGTGGACATAGACTTTTATTATTTTTATTAGTTTTAGCAAATTTATCTTTCCTTACTAGGGAGCTGCTCCCAATAATTTGTCCTTAATGATTTTCCACTCTGGGCTCCAGAATGCATGACCACTCCAAATCTTCCTGTCAACAAATGCCAGGAACACAGCATTCAGTACAGGGGTGAGAATGAATGCTTATCACTAGGATGGCAGCGTTAACTTTCCACTCACTGCTCTTTGGTAATTCTTTCTACCTTGGAAAATTTGCTTATATGTTAAGGGAAGAATCTTCTAAATGACTGGAACTTTATCATGAAAGTAAAGATCATGAGAGCACACATACTTTGTTTAGGGAATAGTTGTATTTGAATATATGGGACTTATATATAAGACAAATTAAACTTGGAGCCAATACAAAGAGAGGGAGAAGAAGCCCATTTTTCAGAAAAATGAACAATCCTCATCTTTTAAAATGAAGGAAGGGATGAATGAGACACACAAAAAAAGGTGTATTGGGATGGAACCCAGAGAATAATGGCCTAGGGATTTAGAAGGTAGTGCTGTTGTTATAGCTCTAAATATGAATCTAGTTTTCCTATGCATTTTTTTGAGGGGGGCACGTTTTTACAGCATGAATATTTAAATAATGTCATTGACTACACTTGACTTACATTTAATCATTCTTTCTCCTTAGAAAACAATGGAATGTTTTCACTAAAGCTGCCATTTTTAAAAACATTACTAATTTGACTTTAGGATTTCACTTGTTCAACCAAAGTTTGATAGAAACAGCATTCTGAAGATAACTCAGCCCTACAATACATATTTTCTAATAAGATAATTAAACTTTAGAGGAGGATATTCAACTGCCCATCCCTTTTTTGGAACATAGACAAGTGCAGAAGGGGAGGATAAGAAAATGAATGTATAGTGTAAAATCCCCAGAATATCTTTTGTAATTAGGGATTTTTTCTGTCTTTCTGTCTGTCTGTCTGTCCTGTCTCTCTACACATATACACACTCTGTTTTTTAAAGAAATTAGAATTTTAATTTATACCTTTTTCTGTGAATGATTTTTCATGAGAAATTAATGAATTTTGCATACTAAATTTTTAAAATCATGATATATAAATTTATTATTTATGCCTCTCTAACTTGATAATGAAATGGGTGTTTAATCCCAACACATTATACGAAGAAAAGAACGATATGCTATCGCTTGTAGTAGTTCCTAGATAACTGCTTCTCCGGGAAGTAAATAATGTAAATATAGAAGTTTGCTGTTTTTTTTTTTTAAAGAGATATGCTTAAATGGAAAACTATTTATATGCACAAAATATTTATAGAAGTTACTTCAGTGTTGGTAAAGAATTGGAAATTGAGAGGGTGTCTGTCAATTGAGAAGTGGCTGAACAAATTGTGGTATATAATTGTGATGGGGTATTATTGACTTGCATAAACTGATGCAAAGTGAAATGAGCAGGACCAGGAGAGCATGGTATGTAGTACATAACAGGGATATTGTACAATGATCAACTGTGAATGATCAAACTATTATCAGCAAGACAGTGCCACAAGACAATTTTCAAAGGACTTGAGGTAAAAAATATTATCTGCCTCCAGAAAAGGAACTAATAGAGCTTGAATGAATATTGACAGATACTTTTTAAACTTTATTTTTCTTTATTTTTTTGGTTTGTTTTGAGTACTATGGAAATGTTTTGCATGATATATGCATGATATATATCAAATTGCTTATCTTCTCAATGCAGAGGGAAGGGGGGAAGAGAGAAAGGGAGGGAAGAATTTAGAATTCAGAATTTTTTTAATTGTTTAAAAATGTTTTATATAATTAGAGGGAAATAAAATACTCAAAAGAGAAGGCTAGACTTTTAAGAATCAAATTTTCATTATTTAATGGATATTTATTTTATAGTAGTATTGAATAATAAAAATCTAATAATAAAGTATATAATAATTTTAAATTAGATTATGTTCTATTTTCTTATCTTTATGATAATTTTATTGAGACACTTTTTCAAATAAGTGAGACTTTAATTTTAACATTAATTAAAATTGAAAGTAGAAATCTGTATAGTAGTTGGGTTAAAAATGCTTAATTTGTGGATGATTAAAGGACCCAGTATGCAGGGAAGTTTTATAATGTGCCTTTCAGCCAAAAGCATTACTTTCTTTTTAAAAGGAAGCCTGAACACATCATTTTATTAATTGTTGAAATCAATACTGATTTTTTTCAACAAAATGAATGTCAAAGGTATGAAGCTTGATGCTGTTTTCAATCTATAAGCATATTGTTTCCTAAAAGTATACAGAATAATAATTTTGTGTATTGAATACACATGAAATATATTTTATAAAAAAGATGAATACTGTTAGATAATTAATTACATCAACTATCTACTATGAGATATGAAGAACGAAATCTTTGTCATGATTGTTTAATTATTGCTTAGATTTTCTTGGAATTGAGAAGAATGTGTTAAAATCCCTTGTTGTGACTATGCAAAGCTATTCTCATTCTCATTTATAGCATCATGGGGAGTTGTGTTATTGATCCCAGACTCATGTGTTAGATAGTATGCAGAGCAACTGGTACTTAAAATAAAATATAGGCTATTCATTATTCTTTCCTATTGAGAACTGAAAAAAATATACACTTACATCAGGCCAGTTTCCTATTTAGGTAATCCTTTTTGATTTTTTAAGTAATTACAGAAAAATCTTTAGAGGATGTGAAGCCACGTTTTTTTTTTTTTTTTTTTCTTGGCAAGACTGACTGCAGTAACTTTTTTTTAGCTACTTTATCCAAAAGTTCCATTTGCATTGAAAAAGGTGATTGAATGAAAGAAATCATATACTGAATTCAGTCAATAAAAATTCAGGGAGTTGAGATAATTGTTGTTTTGATCACTTAATCAACAAACATTTAAACTCCTACTATGTGCGGGGAGATGCATCTGAAAAGAATAAAATTATACCACATCAGTTGTATCTGTAGAAATTATCCAGTTCCTGAGGACATGAACTAAATTATTATTTGATTAACAATCTTATAATCAAAAGATTCCCACAAGACTGGCATTCCAATTTTCAACACCAAAACAATCTCAAAATCAGGAAGGCCTGGGTTAATTTCTGCATCTGCCTCTTACCAGCAACTCACTTAACTTCTCAAAATCTCTGGAAAACTTTTATAAGACTATGAACTAGAAATACAATGCCAATTTGCATTGGTAGATTGAGTTTCAACATCTAGGAGTTTATTACATCAGTTATGTATTAGATCCAGCCTCTGTCTTTACAATTGATATAGTGAGCTTCCCACAAGGAGAACTCCACATTGTAGATGAATAAATTTTTCTGCAACTTAAGTCTTGGAAAGTTTCCTGAAAGAAAAAGAGATTAATTCATCTGCCCAAATTTATTCAGGCAGTAGGAGTCAGAGGCAGGTCTTGAATCCTTGTCTTCCTGAGGCTAAAGCTAGCTGTCTATCTACACTAGTGATATCAAACTCAAATAGAAATCTAAAGCTGTATAGAAGCCCTGTGGCTATATAATGATTTAGAAAACTACATAGTAACATTATAGATATAGATAGTAATATATTTAATATATTTTGTTAAACATGTCTCAATTACATTTTAATCTGGTTCAGGTGAGCCTTCATGTTAGTTATCTCCATGCTTTTTTTTTCTCTTAATTACCTGAAATTAATATTTAAGTCTAGTATCTAAAATTACAATGTAGTCTTTGGTATCCTGCCATATTATGATATCTATATTTATGCATATGTATTTTTATTAAATCATTAACCTTTTAGAGTATCACTCATCAGGCCCAAAATTTAAAATTCTTCAAGATTTTTTTTGAAGGCAATCAATTTTCCTTTCTCTGCTAGGTAATCTTAGGGAGCCAAAGGAAACAAAAAAACCTATTTCTATATCTATGTCATAATAGCATTTTAATTTTATGTGCCCATATGCATATATTATAGATATTTAAATGATACCTGAAAATTTTAATAGAATCTCAAAGTTCTAAAGGACCCCATATATCATGCAGCTAACCAGAACCTGAACAAGAATGTTTTCCACATACTCCATCAAGAGTCATTTATTATACATCAAGCATTGTGCCTAGGGGCTGAGAATACCAATATAATGAATAAAATAATCCCTTTGGGCAAGGAGCTTCCATTCTAACATTCCCAATAACTCATTCTCAAGTTTCCTTTTGAGAACATGTAGTGAAAGAAAACTCATTAGCAGTCCTTTTCAGCTTGATATAGCTCTAATTATTAGGGTTTTTTTTAATTAAATGAGGGTAACTCTCTCTTTTTCTCTGCAGCTGTTTTGTCTGTAGCCAAGAGGAGTAAATCCAACACCTCCTCTACGTAGTGACTCTTTAAATACTTGAAGACAGCTCTAATGTCCCTCTTCCTAAGACAGAGATCCATGAAGTATTCTTGGAAAAGATACTAGAATGATTTGTCATTTCTTTTTCCAGTAGTAAGCAGAAGTTAAGTGTCTTGCCCTAGGATATACAGTTAGGAGGTTTATGAAGTTAGATTTGAATTCTAGTCTTCCTGACTCCAAATGCAGTGCTCTATTCATTGCACCACCTAGCTATCTCTTTTTCTAAATTACACATCTTAAAATTTTTTAACTGATGTTTGCATCATATCTTCTCACTGAAATTAAATTTATATTTACAAATACATTTCCATTATGTCCAATCTCATCTATCTAATTGTGTTATGGAAGTGAATTCTCTGTTATTTCAGTGTATTTAAGCCCTGGTAGATATTAAGTAATCATGTGTTTTTTATTTTTCTCATTAAAAAATAAAATATTAATTTTCATTTATAAGCTAGTATGAAGAGTTAGCATAGGTATGGATATAACTTTATATGGGATAAAAGAATCCTTTGATTGCATAATAGAAAATAAACTGTTAGGACAGAGACTCTTTGTTTTTGTACTCAAAATGCCCACACACACTCAAAATCTCTCTGAAGAACATGGGAATCAATTGAAACATGGAAGACACTGGCGCAGGACTGTTCAGCGTGGTATGCCCACATTAAAGAAAGTGTTGCATTTGATGAACAAAGAAGAATTTCAATAGCTCAAAAGAAATGTGAGCTGCACTAATTTAGAGCCATCTCTATTCCAAAAGTTTTTGCAGACTATTTGTTCCTGACTTGTGGTACTGTGTACCATGGTCATATTGATCTAATCAGCCACAATCAAACACATTGTACCTTGAGTCTGACATAATTATGTCATTTTGATCCTCATCAAGAATGAAGGACAACCACCACCAAAAACACCCAGTAGATAGATCATAGTCACATAATAAGTTGGAGTTGAGTGAACTGAATTACAAAAAAAGGTTCTGTTTATTACTTATTTGGCATATCAATTAATTGTAGTAATTTTTAACTCTAATTGATTTGGATATGAAATTTGGGAATATAAAATGCATGTTTATCCCAAAAGTTCCCTTTTGAGAGAAAAATGAACAAAGGTTTACTTTGTAAAATAAATTGACCTGTGTGGATACTATAGTAGGTATTCAGAAACAAGCACCCAGGTTCCATCAATGAATGATAAAATCACAGGGTTAGAAGGGACCTCAAAGACTATCTAATCCCATCAGAATCTAAATAGGGAGCTCATTTAGAAGAGCTCTGCCAAAATGGCTAGACTGTTCTGTTTGAAGTCTTCTGGTGATTGGAAATACATTACCTTATTACCCATTACCTTCTAGAGAGCTCTAATGCTTAGGACAATTTCCTCATGTCATGTCAAATGTTAAAATTCACAACTTGGAAACTTCTTCCCTCTGCATCTACAACTGTTCTTGTGTATGAACAAAACAAATCTGATCCCTACTCTTCATGACAGCTCTTCAAATTGCATTCAAATTGCTCTTCTATTTATATGTCTTTACTTTTCTGGGCTCAGTGTCCCCAGTTTCTTCAGCAGATATTTATATAGAAAGATTGCAAGTGCCCTCACCCTCATGGTTTCTCCCTGTGGAATACTTGTAACTATCACTATTTTTTTCAAAAAAGTAATATCTAGAACTCAGAGCAGTGTACATATAGGATAACTCATGCAGTTATTGACTATAGACTGATAATTGTACTATGAGCTATCATTTATATAGCTCTTTAAGTCAAGGATAGGATAAAAAAGAAAGCCAATGATATTGAAGTACAGTTAGCAAAATACTTATTTAAGATGCTACCAGATTTCAGGTCCTGTTTTTACATTTGCTATCTTATTTAATCTTCTTGATATTTTAACAAGTACATTCTATCATTATCCCCATATTATAGATCAGAAAATTGAGACAGAGATTGGCTGTTACTTGCCAAGGGTTATATAGCTAATAAACATCAGAACCTGGATTTGAATTTTTATTCATGATTCCCAGTCTAGCGCTGTCCATTGCACCACCTAGCTGCTTAATTCTCTTGGTAACTCATTGATCACATGATGGATATGACCAACCCATACACACAGGATGTGTTATAAGATGTTGGCAGTTCTCCTCTTGTGTGGTGCCCTATTTGGTGGTTGATTCAGTTCAGTTTAACAGGCGTGCCTTTGTAAATATGAAAACTAAGTTTTCATGACTTCTTTCCTCTCTAACAATCACTTCTATAAAAATCAAAATTTGTGTGATGGCTTCATCGTGTTTTAAATCAATATTTTCTCATAAATTCAAACACAAGTTGTTTTGTAAACGCCCATAATATTATTATAATATAATAATATTATGAATATTATTATTTAGGATGTTATATAGGGAAATTGTTATAGAGATTCTAGAATTAAGGAAGGCACATTGACCATTCATTCATATTTACCTTTAGCTTGTATAGCAACAGTTTTTATTCAATATAAGTTAAAGAAGGTAGTCCTTGATGTGGTAACACTCTAGTGAAGCATGGTGCTTCTTTTTTGCAACTAACAAGCATTTTTTCTCTTAATAAAATATTATTTCAAAATGAAATGTCTATGGAAAAGCAATTCATATAGATACAGAAGAAAATGATTTTTACTAAACCATTATATAATTTTATATAATAGAAAATGCTTTTAGATTGCAAATTATATGAGTATTTTTCCTACTAAAATGAATATTATCATAGAAAAATAATACATTAGGATTTTTTAAAATGACAACCCACATAGACTAGAAGCTGACTAAAATGAATAAGTATTCAAACTGCTGAAATATTTACAAGGATATTTTCAAGTCCATAAAATTTGGATATTGTAGGTCTAATTAAAAATGACTTCATATGACTTCAGAAATATGTATATCAGCACAATTCTTTATTAATTTGAAATTATAAAGAATGTCCATAAAATTAGCTTCCCCTAATCTGTGAACAAATTTATTTTTTATTTTAGATTTAATAATAACCCATTTGATCTTTCATTATCTAAGATTTCCTGTCTGTGGGGAGAATTGACCGTAAACAGTTTGACTGGCTTCTTGGCCTTTCAATGAGTTCAAACATTGTGTTTTAGTGATCTATCTTATCATATCTTCAATATGTCACTCCAGCCAGCTTCTCCGAAGGCCTGGATTTTTTGTCATACATAAATGAATAAATGAATGAAAGAATAAAAAAAAGCAATGGATAATGGCTGTATGCTAAACTCTGACCAATTTCTAAAGATACAAATATAAAAATTAGATGGTTCTTGCCCTCATGGAGCTTACAATTCTAATAGTGATGGTGGTGTTGGGGAGGAAGACACCATATATATAATGTAGTGTTCTACTTGGGAGGTTACTTTCACCTGAAATAATATCACAGGGATAATGAATGGAGAGAATCATAGGAGAATTGATTAAAATGTCATTTCCAGTAAGAATGGCAAAATTTATTTGATTATATTTTCCAGAACAAGAGAAATGAAAGAAGATGTATTATGGAAGGGCAGATAAGAAAATGGTGGTTGCTCAGGATGGGGATCATTAGGTATAATGTTTCACATGAATTCTCATTCACATACACATCTTTGCAAACAATTGCTGTGAATTTATAGTGTATTAGATTGTCTCCCGTGATATAATCTCCTGATGACAAATGGAATATAGGATTTGGGGAAAAGGTGGATCACAAGATAATGTCTTAGGATGATATAAACTTTTGAGGACTGAGGATATATTGTTGAACATGTGAATTTGTCTATAGACATTCACCAGTGGAGATGGAGATATGAACCCCAGGCTAGGAAAATGAAGTGGATTAATAATTCTACTTGATATTGAAATTTTGAAAGAAAATTATAATAATATTGGAACAGAAACCAGAATGTATAATCTATTATCACCATTTTCATCACCATTATCAACACTAGCATTTCTATAGCACTTTAAGGCCCTTTATATCAATAAGGATTAAATAGCTTATGTATTGTTACACAGCTATGATAGGGAAGATTTTAACTCAGATCTTCCTCATTCTAAATTTAACAGTCTATTCATTGTACTATCTGGCTTTGATGTTTCACAGTTGTACCTTCCCCTTGCTTTCTTACTTGCTTCCTCCTTCCCTTTCTTTTTCCTTCCCTTCCTTTTTCTTCTTCCTTCCTTTCTTTTTCTTAATTACTATCTTCACATATCCTTTCCTCTCTTCACAACATTCCCTCTTCCTTCAATAAAAATCTTCCAGTTTATCAAACTTTAGTGTAGCAAAACAAATTTATATTGTGTTGGTTGTATCTGAAAATATATTTCATTCTATGTCTACCATTCTTCAAGTTTCTACTGATAGGGGGAAAGCATGCATTACTAGTAGTATTCCAGAGTTTTGATCAGTCATTGTATTGATCTAAATTATTAATTCTTTCAAAAGTATTGGCTTTTAAAATATAGTCATTGTTATAGACTGTTGTCCAAGTTCTGCTTACTTCATTGTGTATCAGTTCATAAAAATATCACCAAGTTTCTTAGAAACCTTTTCTAATTTCTTATTATGAAATAATGTTTCATTATTGTCATATGCCATAATTTATTTAACTATTTCTGACCTGATGGGTTCACATTTTATTTCCAGTTCTTTGTTATAATAAACATAATTCCATAGATATTTCTGAATATTTGAATATATAAATCTTTCTCCTATTTAAAAAATCTCTTTGGGAAATATATATAATTCCAGTAGTATCTTACAGGATCAAATGGCATCTGCTTTTGAGCTATAATTCCCACTTGATGGTCATATTATTTCAAAGGTCTATCAATCGTGTGTATAAGCCAGCTTTCCCCACATAGTCCCTCTAATTTCTTAGTCATCTTTGCCAATATGATTAGTGAGAAGTTTAACTTCCGAAATGTTTGAAATGGTATTTATTTCATTTCTGGTAATATGAAGCACTTTTACCATGCAATTTTTGATTGTCATTTTTTTTTGAAAAATTATCTTTTCTTATTCTTTTACAAATTGTCTTTAATAGAATGTCGTCTTCTCCTTAACCCCCCATATTCATGTCAACTGCTTATATATTTTGAACATCAGGCTTTTATCAGTATGATTTCTACCAAAATGTTTCCAGTTAACTGTTGCCCTGCTAATTCTGAATTTATTCATTATTTTATGCCAAAGCTTAGAGATTCTATCTAATATTGATCATTTTTATCTGCAGTAATACTTTTTATCTATTATTTGGTCAAGAACTCTTCCTCTATCTGTGATTGTGAAATATATTTCCTTCCCTCCCCTTGTAATTTGTATATGATATGTTTTTTTATATGTAGGTTGTGTATGCTCTTGGAGATTGTTTTAATATATTGTATTTAATATCTCCCAGACTGCTTTTCAATTATCCTGACAGTTTTTGTCAAATAGTAAGTCTTTACCCCAGTGGTTGATGCTCTTGAATTTATTGAACATTGGGCCATTATGTTCATTGCCTTGTAGATTCTGTGTGCCTAATGTATTACATTGATGAACTCTTCAATATTTAAACTAGCACCAAATTGTTTGGATGATTACTGTTTTGTAGCATGTCATGTAAAATGTAAAATAAGATCCTTATTTCTTCATAATTTTTTTCACTATTTCCCTTGAGATTTTTGATCTTTTGTACCTCCACATGAATTGTTATTAATGTTTCTAGTTGTATAAAGCCCTTTTTGGGTAGTTTCATATAGCATAAAATCTGTAAATAAAAATAGTATTTACATTTCCCAATCATAAGCAATTAATTCTTATATATTTGTTTTTTTTTAAATTATGAAGTCTATTTGGCTTTATATAATTTATTTTTTGTATTTCTGAAGACTGCTTCTATTTATATAATTTCTATGTCTGTCTTTGTAAGATACATTCTCAAATATTTTGTATATCCTATAGCTATTTAAATGAACTTTTTTCTTAGGTCCTCCTGCTGGGTTTCAATTGGTAATATAGAAGTAGACTGATGTTTTTTCTTTGTTTATTTTATTTCCTGATACTTTATTACACATTGTTGGTAGGGAGACAAATCTGTATATTATGCTATTGGGACATCCTTGTGAGTTAGCGCTATACAATTGTTTTTTTTTGTTTGTTTGTTTTTTTTACTTTGCTATTCTAAGTGTTTATAACATTATATACTCCATTTTAAAGTTTATAAAGCTTTTTGCATAACTTACCCCTATTTCTTAAATTAATTATAATAAGCGATACTATTATTGTTGTTTTATATAAAGAAACTGATATCAGGGAGCTCTTGACTTGCTTAGCTAATAATTACCTGAGGCAAGATTTGAGGTGAAGTCTTTGTTAGTCTTTCTTCAGCTCCCTATTTGCTATGCTATGTTGGCTTCACAAGTTTGTCCAGTATTGTTTTTAAATTAGAATATGTTGTATTACATATCAGTCAATGGGATATAGTGGGAAAACCACTTGGGTTTTGGTTTAAAAATATAAATTCGCATATTAGCTCTCTTAGTTAGAATTTGGGCAACATACTAAACAGACCCTCTATTTCACAGTTTCATCTCAAGGTAAATGAGAGTTGGATTAGTTGATATCTAAATTGGTATCACATCTACTTCTATGTATATGTTCTATGTATATGATTCTGTGATGACTTCCTATGTGGAGACAGACTGAAAAGTAAATTTCATTTTCTTCTTGTTGATTTTTCATTAGCTGTTTCATTCCTGGATATTTACTTCAGGTTCTTCTTTAAGCATAGTCTTCAAAGAAAAGTCTATACACTGAAAGTATACCTCAAATGAGGGAATAGCACATTTTACTTTGAGTTCATGGAAGTTTGTCCAGGTTTTTCTGAGTGCATTCTGCTTATCAATTCTTATAGCACTGTAGTATTTTGTCATAATAATAAACCACAATTTGTTCAGCTATTCCCCAATTGATTAGCATCCCCTTAATATCTAATTCTTTGCCACCAAAAAAGAGATGCTCTATATATTTCCATACATACAATCCATATTTCCTTTTCTTCTGCTTTTTTTTTAATCTTTTTTTTTTAGATACAGACCTAGTAGTAGTATTACTAGGTCACATGATTTTATAGTGCTTTGAGCATAGTTCCAATTGTTCTACAGAATGGATGAATTAGGTCAAAACTCTAGTAAAATCTTATTTTTTTCTCACAATTCTTTTAACAGTTATCATTTGTTTCCAGTAGGTTTTGGATGATTTTTTTTAGGGTTTACTAAATATATCATCGTATCATCTGCAAAGAGTGATAGTTTATTTCTTATTCCCTATTCTAGTTCCTTTAATTTCTTTTTCTTTTCTTATTGCTAAAGACAACATATAATAGTGGTTGTAATGGGCATCCTTGTTTCACTCTAAGCATTCTTATTGAAAAGACCAGAGCTGAAGAGCTGAATAGAATATTTGACTTTTAAATACAAAACTGCAAAGCATAAAAAGGTAAAGAGGAAAGGGAAATTGTAAGGAACTTAATGAAGTTAAACAATCTTATGTGAAGATGATGCCTTTAACTTATAACTTTTTTTATTAATAGGGCAGTAAGAAGTGTGTGTGTGTGTGTACACACAGAGGGCAGATATGAGTTGAATAATAAGGGATAAAATCTAAAAAAATAAAATTAATTGTATTAATTTTAGTAAAGGAATGTACTAGGGAAAAATGGAAAGGGAAAGATAGAATGAGGTAAATTATTTCTCATAAAAGAGATAAGGAAAAGCTTTTACAGCAGAAATGAAGGAGAAAAGTGAGTGAACTTTATTCTCATTAGAATTGGATCAAAGTGGGAATAATATACACAAACAATTGTGTATAGAAATCTATTTTACCTTACAGTAAAGTAGGAGGGGAAAGAAATAAGAAAAAAGGGAAAAACTGGAGACTGGATAATCAGAAGCAAAATATTTCTGAGGAGGGACAGAATGAAAGTAGAGAGAAAAGCATGGACAGGGGGCAGGTAGGAAATAGGATGGAAAGAAATGCAGTTAATAATGGTAACTGGGAAAAATTTGAGATTGGCCAAAATGGCATAAAAACATGATAGATAATGGAGGGAATGTGGGAAAACTGGAAAACTAAGGCATTGTTGGTAGTATGAAACAATCCAACCATTCTGGAGAGTGATCTGGAATATGCCCAAAGGGCTATAAAACTGTGCATACCCTTTGACCTAGCAGTGCCACTATTGGGTCTGTATCACAAAGAAATCGTAAAAGATGAAAAAGGACCCATATATACAAAAGTTCAGCTCTTTTCTGTGGTAACAAAAAAAAATGGAAAATGAGTACATGCCTATCAATTGGGGAATGGCTGAATAAGCTGTGGTATATGAAGGTAATGGAATATTATTGTTTTATAAAATATGATGACCAAGCTATTTTAGAAAGGCCTGGAAAGATTTACATGAATTGATGCTGAGTAAAACAAGCAGAATGAGGAATAGATGGTACACAATAATAGCTAGAATATGTAATGATCAACTATGAAATTCTTGTTTTTTTTTCATGGTTTAGTAATGCAAATTAATCCCAATAGACTTTGGATCGAAAATGCCATCTGTTTTCAGAAAGAGAACTATCAAGATTGAATGTTAACTTCTTTTATATGGGTTTTTTCTCTCCCATGGTTTTTCCCTTTTGTTCTGATTTTTCTCTCCCATCATGATTCATAAAGCAATAAGTATTAAAATAATAAATTGTTTATTCCATCAAAAACATAAAAAAGAATGCTTGAAAGATTCCTTTTTCATTAAATGAATTTTAAATCCATTTTATAGAAGATTGTACTCTGAAAGATTGTACTCATTTTGCTGGGGAGATGATACTTGGTTGTAATCCTCATTCCTTTTTTTCCAAAATATCATATTCTAAGCTCTCTGATCATTTGTTGTAGACATTGGTAAATCTTGTGTCATTCTGTTATTTCAAAATACTTGAATTGTTTCTTTCAGCTGCTTGCAATATTTTCTCTTTGATCTGGGAACTCTGGAATTTGGCTTTAATATTCCTAGGAGTTTTTGTTTTGGGATCACATTTGGGGAGTGATCGATAGATTCTTTCTTTTTTTTGTGATAAAGTGTTTTTTCTATTTTATTTTATTTTTTTATATAAAACTTTTTATTTAGATAGATTTTTTCAATTTCTGTTTTACTCTATGGTTGTACAATATCAGGATAGTTTTGTTTGATAATTTTTTGAAAATTGATGTGTAAGTTCCTTTTTAATCATGCTTTCATATAATCCCATAATATTTAAATAAGTTCTCCTGGATTTATTTTTCAGGTCAGTTATTTTCCCAAGGATATTTCACATTACCTTCTTTTTTTACATTCTTTTGGTTTTGCTTTATTGTTTTTTGATTTCTCGTGAAGACTAATTTTTAAGGAATTAATTTCTTCAGTGACCTTTTATACTAACTTTTCCATTTGGCCAAGCCTACTTTATTTTATTTTATTTTATTTTATTTTTTTTAATTAAAGCTTTTTATTTGTATATCATATGTATGGGTAGTTCCCCAGCATTGAGCTTTACAAAGCTTTCCATTGCAAATTTTACCCCCATTCTCCTCCCCTCCCCTAGATGGCAGGAAGTCCACTACATGTTAATAATGTTGAAATGCTTGAGAAGTTATGCAAGAAAAATCCTATCTACAAGAAAAAAAAAAAAGAATCAGAGAAAGGCAACACAATGCAAGCAGATGTCAATAGAGATCATGAAAATGTTATGTTGTGGTCCATATTTCATATCCCTCTCTCTGGGTGTATATGGTTTTCTTCAGTGAACAATTGGAACTGGTTTCAGACAATTCTTTGCAGAGAGCCATGTCCATCAGAATTGATCATCATGTAATACTGTTGTTGCCGTGTATGATGATCTCCTGGTTCTGCTCGTTTCACTCAGCATCAGTTCATGCAAGTCCCTCCAGGCCTCTCTGAAATCGTCCTACTGGTCGTTTCTCACAGAACAATAATATTCCATAACATTCATAGACCATAATTTATTCAGCCACTCTCCAATTGAAGGGCATCTATTCAGTTTCCAGTTTCTAGCCACTACAAAAAGGGCTGCCACAAACATTCTTGCACAGGTGGGTCCCTTTCCCTCCTCTAAGATCTCTTTGGGATATAGGCCCAGCAGAAACACTGCTGGGTCAAAGGGTATGCACAGTTTGACAACTTTTTGAGCATAGCTCCAAATTGCTCTCCAGAATGGTTGGATCCGTTCACAGTTCCACCAACAATGTATTAGTGTCCCAGTTTTCCCACATCCCCTCCAACATTCATCGTTATCTTTTCCTGTCATTTTAGCCAATCTGACAGGTGTGTACCTCAGAGTTGTCTTAATTTGCATTTCTCTGATCAATAGTGATTCGGAGCAACTTTTCATATGACTAGAGATGGTTTTAATTTCATCATCTGAAAATTGTCTGTTCATATCCCTTGACCACTTATCTATTGAAGAGTGGCTTGAATTCTTATGTAAATGAGACAATTCTCTATATATTTTAGAAATGAGGCCTTTATCAGAACCATTAAATGTAAAGATGGTTTCCCAAATTGATGCTTCCCTCCTAATCTTGTCTGCATTTGTTTTGTTGGTACAGAAACTTTTTAACTTAATATAATCAAAATTATCCATCTGGTGTTCAATTAGGAGTTCCAGGTCTTCTTTGGACATAAATTTATTCCATCTCCACAGGTCTGAGAGATAAACTATATTACGTTCCTCTAACTTGCTTACAAAGTCCCTCTTTATATCTAGATCATGAACCCATTTAGATCTTATCTTGGTATGTGGTATTAGGTATGGGTCAAGCCCTAATTTCCTCCACACTAGTTTCCAATTTTCCCAGCAGTTTTTGCCAAATAGAGAGTATTTATCCCAAAAGCTGTGGTCTTTGGGTTTATCGAACACTAGATTGTTAAGGTTAATGCCTAGGTTGTCCTGATAACCTATCCTGTGCAACTGATCGACTGCTCTATTTCTTAGCCAGTACCAAATGGTTTTGATGACTGCTGCTTTATAATATAGATTTAGATCTGGTACAGCGATTCCACCTTCATCTGCCTTTTTTTTTCATTAATCCCCTTGAAATCCTTGACCTTTTGTTCTTCCAAATGAACTTTGCTACTATTTTTTCTAGATCTGTAAAATAATTTCTTGGGAGTTTGATTGGTATGGCACTAAATAAGTAGATTAGTTTGGGTAGTATTGCCATTTTTATTATGTTCGCTCTGCCTACCCATGAGCACTTAACATTTTTCCAGTTGATTAGGTCTGATTTTATTTGTGTGGAAAGTGTTTTGTAATTTAGTTCGTATAGTTTCTGACTTTTCCTTGGCAGATAGATTCCCAAATATTTTATCCTATCATATGCTATTTGGAATGGAATTTCTTTTTGTATCTCTTGCTGCTGAACTTTGTTGGTAATATATAAAAATGCTGATGATTTATGTGGATTAATTTTGAATCCTGCCACTTTGCTAAAGTTGTGAATTGTTTCTGGTAGTTTTTTAGTTGAGTCTCTAGGGTTCTCTAAGTATACCATCATGTCATCTGCAAAGAGTGATAATTTGGTTTCTTTATTACCTACTGTGATTCCTTTTATCTCTTTTTCTTCTCTTATTGCTAAAGCTAACATTTCTAATACAATATTAAATAGTAATGGTGACAGTGGGCAGCCTTGTTTCACTCCTGATCTTATTGGGAATGGTTTTAGTTTGTCTCCATTACATATGATGTTTGCTGATGGTTTTAAATAGATGCTACTGATCATTTTAAGGAAAAGCCCATTTATTCCTATACTCTCTAGTGTTTTTAATAGGAAAGGGTGTTGGATTTTATCAAAGGCTTTTTCTGCATCTATTGAGATAATCATATGGTTTTTGTTAATTTGGTTATTAATATAATTAATTATGCTGATAGTTTTCCTAATATTGAACCAGCCCTGCATCCCTGGTATAAATCCTACTTGGTCATAGTGTACTATCCTGGGGATGACTTTCTGTAATCTCATTGCTAATATCTTATTTAAAATTTTTGCATCAATATTCATTAGGGAAATTGGTCTATAATTTTCTTTCTCTGTTTTCACCCTACCTGGTTTAGCTATCAGCACCATATCGGTCTCATAGAAGGATTCTGGCAGTATACTTTCTGTCCCTATTTTCTCAAATAGTTTGTGTAGTATTGGAATTAATTGTTCTTTGAATGTTTGGTAGAATTCACATGTAAATCTATCTGGCCCTGGAGATTTTTTCTTAGGGAATTGGTTAATAGCTTGTTCTATTTCTTTTTCTGATATGGGGCTATTTAAATAATTTATATCCTCTTCTGTTAACCTGGGCAATCTATATTTTTGTAGATATTCCTCCATTTCCTTTAGATTATCAAACTTACTGGCATAAAGTTGGGCAAAGTAACTCCTAATTATTGCTCTAATTTCCTGTTCATTGGAGGAAAGTTCTCCCTTATCATTCTTGAGACTAACAATTTGATTTTCCTCTTTCCTTTTTCTTATCAAATTAACTGAAGGCTTATCTATTTTGTTAGTTTTTTCGTAGAACCAACTCTTAGTTTTATTTATTAACTCAATAGTTTTCTTATTTTCAATTTTATTAATTTCTCCTTTTACTTTTAGAATTTCCAATTTGGTATTTAATTGAGGGTTTTTAATTTGTTCTTTTTCTAGTTTTTTTTAATAATAAGCACAATTCGTTGATCTTTTCTTTCTCTATTTTATGCAAGTAAGCATCTAGAGATATAAAATTGCCCCTTATAACCGCTTTAGCCGTATCCCACAAATTTTGGTATGTTGTCTCCTTATTGTCATTCTCCTGGATGAAATTATTGTGTCTATGATTTGCTCTTTAACCCATTCATTCTTCAGGATTAGATTATTTAATTTCCAATTAACTTTTGGTTTATTTTCTCCTGGCCTTATATTGCATGTGATTTTTATTGCATCATGATCTGAAAAGGATGCATTTACTATTTCTGCCTTTCTGCATCTGATTTTGAGGTTTTTATGCCCTAACACATGGTCAATTTTTGTATAGGTTCCATGGACTGCTGAGAAAAAAAGTAAACTCCCTACTGTCTCCATTCAACTTTCTCCATAGATCTATCATACCTAACTTTTCTAACAATTGATTTATCTCCCTAGTTTCTTTCTTGTTTATTTTGTAGTTTGATTTATCTAATTCTGAGAGAGCAAGGTTGAGATCCCCCACTAGTATCGTTTGGCTGTCTATTTCTTCTTGCATCTCTCTTAATTTCTCCCCTAGGAATTTGTATGCTATTGCACTTGGTGCGTATATATTTAGTATAGATATTACTACATTATCTATGGTACCCTTTAATAAAATATAGTTTCCTTCCTTATCTCTTTTGATTAGATCTATCTTGGCTTTTACTTGATCTGA
>JAJPUD010009286.1:54813-71037 GCA_023553655.1 Myrmecobius fasciatus | reverse complement strand
TCATATATAATGATCTCCTGGTTTTGCTCATTTCTCTTGCTATTACTTTGTACACAGTACATTTCACTTTGCTGGAGCTCATAGGACCTTACAGGTTTTTCTGAGAGCATCCTGCTCATCATATTTTTATAGAAGAATAACATTCCATCATAATCATATACTACAATTTGTTCAGCTATTCCACAAATGAAGGGCATTTTCTCAATTTTCAATTCATTTTCCTGCTGTCAGTATTTTTGTACATTATAGGTATTTTTCCTTTTTAAAAATTTTTTTTGGGGGATTCATGTCTAGTAGTGGTATTGTTAGTTAAAGGATATGCATAACTTTTTAGCCTTTGGGGCATAGTTCATATCTTTTGATCATTTATCAACTAAAAAATGGCTTTTACTTTTTTATACATATAAATTGACTCAGTTTCCTCTATATTTGAGAAATAAGGACTTCATCAAAGAAACTTGTTTCAAAATTCTTTTTGCAATTACTATGCTAATTGTATTTCTTCCCTTTTTATTCTATTCTCTATCTCCTTTCATCATGTTTCTCCTGAAAAGTGTTTTGCTTCTGATCCCCTCCCCACCAATATGCCCTTTCTTTTGTCATCCTCGTCCCTTCCCATATCTCCATTCCCCTTCTACTTTCTTGCAGGGTAAGATAGAGTTCTAAACCCATGTTAAGTGTGCATGCTATTTTTTTTTTGAGTCAATTCTGATGAGAATAAAATTTGCTCACTTCCTCATCACTCCCTGTCTTCCCTTCCACTACAAAAGCTTGTTTTTGCCTCTTTTGTGGCAGATAATTTACATCTTTCCACCTCCTCTTTTCCCTTTCTCCTAATACAATTTATTCATACCTTAATTTTATTTTTTAATATTATTACTTCATATTCAACTCACACCCATGCCCTTTGCTTATATATACTCCTCTAGTTGCCATAATAATGAAAAAGTTCTTACAAGTTTCTTTCATATAGGAAAAACCTTATGAAGTTCCTTATTATTTCCCTTTTCTGATTACCCTCTTATTCTTTCCCTGAGTCCTGTATTTGAAAATCAAAATTTTTAATTCAGTTCTGTGCTTTTTAGTATGAATTCTTGAAACTCCTATATTTCATAAAATATCCGTCTTTTCCCCTGAAGTATTATATTTTTTGAGGGGTGGGTGATAATTTGTAGTAATTGTAGCTCCATTGTTCTCCAGAATATCACATTCCAAGCTCTCTAATATTTTAATGTAGAACCTGACTGTGACTCTGTTATACTTGAATTGTTTCTTTCTGGATGCTTGCAATGTTTTCCTCCTTGACTTGGGAATTCTAGAATTTGCCTGCAATTTTCCTGGGAGTTTTCATCTTGGACTCTCAGGAAATGATCAATGGATTCTTTTAATTCCTAATTTACCCTTTGGTTCTAGAAGATCTGAAAAGTTTTCTGTGACAATTCCTTGAGAGATGATATCTAGGCTTTTTTTTTTTAATCATGGTTTTGAGGTAGACTAGTAATTTTTATTTTATCTCTCCTGGATCTGTTTTCCAGGTTAGTTGTTTTTTTTCCAATGAAATATTTCACTTTTGTTTTCATTCTTTTGATTTTGTTTTATTGTTTTTTATTTCTCATAAAGCCATTAATTTCCATTACCTCAATTCTAATTTTTAAGGAATTCTTTTCCTCAGTAAGCTTTAAACAAATGTCCTTTCTCATTTGGCCAATTTTGCTTTTTAAGGCATCCTTCTCTTCATTAGCTTTTTTTGTATTTCCTTTTGCACCACTCTCATTTCCCTTCCCATTTTTTTCTTCTATCTCTTTTACTTGCTTTTCAAAATCCCTTTTGAGATCTTCCATGACCTGAAACAAATTTTCATTTTTCTTGGAGGCTTTGGATGTAGGAGCTTTGATTTTGTTATCTTCTTCTAACACTCTTCTGAGCATGTGTTTTGATCTTCTTTGTCACCATAACTTGCTATGGTCAGACTTATTTTCTGTTGTTTGTTCATTGTCCCAGCCTATTACTCAGCTTTTAATTCTTTGTTAAATTAGGGTTCTGTTTCCAGGATGAAGGGTGCAATGTTCCAAGCTTCTGGAGTTTTGTGCAGCTGTTTTCAGAGATACTTTTAGGTACTTATACTGTGAACCAAAATTGCTACCCTAATCTGAGTATGGGCAAAGCAATAGAGTACTGCCTCAGTGCCAGCAAAAAAGAAAAAAATTAACCTGAATTTTTCCTCTGACCAGTCATTTGGTCCCTCTATCTGTGAGCTGAGTTCTCTGGAAGCCTGACCTGCCACTTTTTCTGCCACTTCCACTGTTGCTGCTGTTGTTGCAGTTGCTGCTGCTTCTTGATTCAATGGCTCCTAAAGCTAGCTCCTAGTTTACTGATTTACTCCCTTCATATCCTAGTCCGATAAATCTTTCCTGTCAATCTTCCAAGTTGTCCTTGGCATCTGGGCTGAGAGGTCTGGAGATCACCTGCCATAGCCACCAATACAGAAGCCCCGGGGCCTATTCCTGGTTTGCTGGGGCTGAGATTGCACTGTAGACACACCCTGGTGCAACAGACCTTTCCTGCTGACCTTCCAAGCCATCTTCAGTGAAAAAAATTGTTCTAATCTATCTTTTTGTGGTTCTGATGCTCTAAAATGTATTCATTATTCATTTATTATTATTTAAAGACATTTGGAAAGATTTGAGGGAAAGCTCAGTGAGTCACTGGCCTTCATTTTGTCTTCTGGTGGAAATATTTCTAATTATAGCTCTAAGGACATGAGTGAACTAAGTACTAGGGTTTCCTAGAATAAGAAAATAATGGCAACACAGAATTCCAGGGTGTCATGACATTTAGTGGTATCATATTTTGGGATAATGCTAGTGCTTCAGTGTTTCACCATATGGATTAAGCACATATTCTCTTTCTTTTCCCTGTTTTCTCCAACAAGGACTAGTTATCCTTAAAAGATTACAAAACTTGCCTTCATCTCTTCCTCCTATTTATTTTTTGTTTTTGCATACACATCTTTCAGACCCTGAGAAACTTGGGTAGAAAATGATAATAAGCAAATGAAATCTTCCTCAGATTCTATAAAATTTCTGTATCTGAACCTAATGCCACACAGTTTTCATTAACTGATGGTTACAAGGTAGACACAGGCTCATGACATTTCCCTAGTTTGTAGGAAATTGCCTGATACTGGCCCTGTTAGTCTGAGTTCAATGATGGGATGAAATCCTTAAAAGATAACAAAACTTTCCTTTGACCCTGCCTCCTGTAAGGCAGCTTTGCTGTCACCCTTCTCACTACTGCCTCATTGAAGGTTTTCAAGCAAAGGCTCGTTGGACAACTTTTCAATGGAATTGTTTTTCAGTTATAGGTGGAATAACATCACTCTAAGTTAATTTCATTTCTGGAATTATGGTATTTTTTAGACACTCGAGAAGTACAGAGTAAGCTTTAATATTCTTCTACTGAAAAGCATGGTGATTTAAAGCATACTCTGTTAGAGAAGTGATACAAGCCTCTCTAATGTAAAAAAGATTGTTATTCATATATGTTTTATAGAAGTAATCAAACATACTGCCAGATCATCTTGTTAGATGAAGACTGCTTTGACCATATATTCTCAACTTAAATAATATTTTAGCTGTGGTTTCAACAAGATCTGCAAATTATTAGTGTACTATTTTTCTAAAAGTCTTTCCCCTATTCTGACCATACATTTAAAGATAATTGTTTTAAAAAAGGGTGATGACAAATTAAACTCAGACCATGGAAAATCCAAACAATAATTAATGGTAAAGAATACTTTAAATTTTGCAAAGCATTTATGACCCAAATCTCATTTGACTCATAGAATGCCTCTGTGAGATAGGTACCCCTGCTGGTATTGTCCCCATTTTGCAGGTGAAAAAAACAGGGACTCAGAAGCATTAAAAGATTTGTCTATGGTTACCTTAATAATAACTATCCAAAGCAGAATTTGAACCCAGCTCTTCCTGATTGTGCCATATAGTGGCATGAAATGAGCCATACATTTGCTGCTTTGTCAGAAATTCCTGTGAAAGTTGGCATCAATATTTTAATACATTTAAATTTATTTAACTTAAAGTAAGATTCATGATGATATATACCAAATATCTGCAGGACAACATGGTCCAAAGTACCTTGTTGATTGATGACAACTTCATATATTGCTCTAATCATTCAAAATCATATCAAAGTAAAGCACCTGGTGTGGAATTTTCTTTATGAGAGCTCAAGCTGAGAGCAGAATACATTTTTCCTCCTTTCCCAACAGGCCTGTGCTCAGGTACCACTGATCCAAGTTTATTGGTTTTATTATTTTGTAACATTATTTATTATTTGTTTCTTATTATTTTATAATAAAAATTAAAAATATAGATAAAATTCCACTATGTCTCCCAAGACTGATATCTACAGCTCAATCTTGTGAACTTTTGTCAGAACTGTAGATAAAAAAAAATTCCTTGTAAATTACAATCCACATGTCATTCTCTCTTTCTCTCCCATCAACTCTCTTTTCTAAGAGACCACTCCAGTAGAAGCTTGCCAAGTTATCTGGAGCCCTTCAGCTAGCTGGCAAGATCGGATTTGTCCATTCACTAACACTGCAGGCAAGTAACCTGTTCCCTTTTCCTCCATCTGCTACATCCATTTCAAATTGGATAGGCAGAGGGGCAGTGACTATCCCTTTGAAAATGAGTGCCACCCCTTTTGATCTGTAGATAGCCATTTGAGTCCTATTCTATAATATTATATTTCTAATAATGCATTTCCCTGCACAATATAGCAATCACAAAAATTCTAACAAGACCTACAAAATCCTAAAGTCAGGTAGAGTCACCATGGGCTAGGAGACCAGATACTTACCAGATGGCCCATTAAATGCTTGCCTGTGTCAGCCCAGAAAAAAATTCAGCTTAATCATCTGAGACCCCAAACTGTAGTGAGTAGTGGGACTCCATCATCATCTTTAGAGGAATATGTTTATTAGCTTTTATATCTGCTCTTGGCACCATCTGTATTCTCATCTTTTTTCCCATGCCAAAAAATTCTCTCTGAAATGCTTGCATTTGGTTACTTCTCTATCTTCAGAATACATTGTTATGTGTGCATATGTACACAGTAAGATTGCATATGCATGTATATTTCTATGTCTGAGCATGTCCTGTAGTTAAGAACTCAGCCTAGTATTTGTCTCAGTTGAATTGTGTTTCAGGGTTATATATGGCTCTCACAAGGACGCCCTTTCAATCTCTGCATTTATTTTCTTAGTGCTGGAAAGAAAACCTATTCCATTTTTCTCCCTAATGTATGGCTGTGCTGAAAGATTACTGAGTTCTTGGGTTTGGCTTAATTTTCTAACTGATTGTGAAGAGTAGGATGAATTTGTAAACAGTAGATCTTCCTCTGCAGTGAGGGATTAGTTTAGATGTCATAGCTGATTTTGGGGGTTGGCATATTTCACAGAATACGACTCTTACCGAAAATGGGCTATTAGCTTTTGTAGGTGTTCCCTGCAGAGACAACTCTGGGAGCAGGTACTTAGCTCCATAGATTCTGTCATTGCTACATCTCTGCTTATGAAGCATCAGATGCCTGATGAGACATCTTGGCCCATCACAACCTCCCAGATTCACTATACATCTCAATTCCTGTTCTCTTTCACAGTGACTGTGCTAATTGCTTTTGGTTCCTACCTAGCTGCTATGGGGTGGCTATAGATTTTTGGCTGAAGCTGGATATCATGTAACTAATTGAAGTCACAGGTCCTCAACGGGTGATCAGCAGAAAAAGCAAAATTCAAGAAACAGCTACCCTGCAGATACCTCCAATTAGAAGGGTGACTCTCAGAACCAAGACAAGAATCAGATGGAAGGATTTATAACTTTCTAATTCATAAATAAGGTAGTTATCTTTCTCTTACCCCTCCTGCATTTCATTCCTTATCAGTGCATTTTGTAGAAATGTCTTAGATGTGAAGAATGTGACATTAATTAAAGAGGACTTGCCTAATAAGGTGCATAGCAGTACAGAACTTAATTTCTACTTTTGTTGGAAAGCTTAACTGACAGTCTGAAAAACACTGCTGTAATGAGCTCTATAGCCAAGAGGCTTCTTCAGACCTCATTTCCTACCTTTCCCCATTATCTTCCTCTTTCCTCCACTAATGGAGAGAAAAAGGGAACTGCCTAAGTTCTCCTGTGTACATTTCTAGCAACCACAAGGTGGGAATAGCTTAGTAAAGATTCAAATTTTATTCAAAATGACTCATTTTATAGTTTAAAGGAAAAGCAAGTATTTTGCATTCTAAAGTTGAAAAGTGCAGGAGGTAACCAGGTAGAGTAGCAAATAGTCTTAGGATCTGAGTACAAATCTCATAAACTTACTACCATGTCATTCTGGGACTTTCCATGAGGGGTAAATACTCTGACAGAAATGTAACTGCTTGTTTCTATTGGGCTTATATCGCAAAGAAATCTTAAAGGAAGGAAAGGGCCCCACATGTGCAAAAGTGTTTGTGGCAGCCCTTTTTGTAGTGGCTAGAAACTGGAAACTGAATGGATGCCCATCAATTGGAGAATGGCTGGATAAATTATGGCATATGAATGTTATGGAATATTGTTGTTCTATAAGAAATGACCAGCAAGACAATTTCAGAGAGGCCTGGAGAGACTTGCATGGACTAATGCTGAGTGAAATGAGCAGAACCAGGAGATCATTATACACGGCAACAACAATACTATATGACGATCAATTCTGATGGACATGGCTCTCTTCAACAATGAGATGTTTCAAATCAGTTCCAATTGTTCACTGAAGAAAGCCATATACACCCAGAGAGAGAGATATGAAATGTGGATCACAATATAACATTTTCATGCTCTCGATTGATGTTTGCCTGCATTGTGTTTCCTTTCTCTGATTTTTCTTTCTTGTAAATACAATTTTTCTTGCACAACAATGATAAGTGTGGAACTATGTATACACATATTCGATTTGTCAAGTATTTTAACATAATTTACATATAGTGGATTTCCTGCCACTTAGGAGAGGGATGAGGACTAGGGGTAAAATTTGTAACAGAAAGCCTTGTAAGGGTCAATGTTGAAGAATTACCCATACATATGCTTTGCAAATAAAAAGATTTTTAAAAAAAGGTAACTGCTGCCAAATGGTTGCTAAAACAGTGAGATTCATCTAGGTTAGATTGAGCCTGGAAATTTGATTTTCATTTCTACTTTATGTTTGTTTGCCTTATCCTAGGTGACTGAAAATTGATTTAAAGATGGATGCATCAAGGTATAGATTGATTATTTAGTTTAAGTATTTTTTTGGTCAATGGTGGCATGTGAAAGTTATTATTTTAAGCTATCATTTTGTGAATAGAAAGTGAACATCTGTCCCAAACCTTATTTACATTTAACATTTAGTATCTTTCTACATTCTATTTTGATAAGACAATACAAACCCCCAAATTTAAGCATTAAATAATAGAGTATAAGAATAATGACCTGATGAATTCTTGGCCCTTAATAGTGTTTCATTTTTCTGATTATAGGTAAAGATAATTTTTTAAACATTCATTTTTATAAATTTTGAGTTCCAAATTTCCCTCCCTCCTTCTTTTCTCTCTCCTTTCCCCAACACAGAGAATAATCTGATATAGGTTATACATAAACAATCATGGTAAATGTATTTCCACATTAGTCATGTTGTGAAAGAAGAACAAAAACAAAAGCCAAAAACAATGAAAAAGAAAAAGCAAAAAACAAGAAAATAATTGAAAATAATATTCTTTGATCTAGTTTCAGAATCCATAATTCTTTTTCATATGTAGATAGAATTTTCCAAAATGAGTCTTTTGAAATTTTTTGGATCCTTGTATTGTTGAGAAGAACTCAGTCTATCATAGTAGACCACCACACAATGTTACCATTACTGTTTACAAAGTTATACTGGTTCTGCTCATTGCATTCAGCATTAGTTCATAAGTCTTGAAATCTGCTTACGCATTATTTCTTTCAGAACAATAGTATTCCATTACATTCATCTACTACAACTTGCTTAGTCATTCCCTCAATCGTTGGGCATACCCTCAATTTCCATTTCTCTGGCACCACAAAATGAGCCACTCTAAATATTTTTGTACTTGTGGGTCCTTTTCCCTTTCTTATGATCTCTTTGGGATACAGATCTAGTAGTGGTATTACTAGATCAAAGAGTATGTACAATTTTATTCCCTTTTGGTCGTAGTTCTCCAGAATAGTTAGATAAGTTCATGATTCCACCAATAATGCACTATGTTATAATTTCCCCAGATCTTCTCCAACCTTTATAATTTCCCTTTTCTGTCACATTAGTCAATCTGATAGGTATGAGATGGTACCTCAAAGCTGTTTTAATTTGTATTTTTCTAATTAATAGTGATTTAGAACTTTTTTCACATGAATCAAAATTGTTTAATTTTTTCATCTGAAAACTGTTTATATTCTTTGACCATTTATCAATTGAGTAATGACTTGTAGTCTTATAAATTTGACTTAGTTCTCTGTATCTTTGAGCATTGAGGACTTCATCAGAAATGTTGTTTGTAAAGATTCTCTCCCAGATTTCTGCTTTCCTTTTTATCTTGGCTGCATTAGTTTTATTTGTGCAAAATCTTTTTATTTTAATGTAATCAAAATGATCTATTTTGCATTTTACAATGTTCTCCATCTCTTGTTTGGTTATAAATTCTTCCCTTCCCTGTATATCTAACAAGTAAATTATCCCTTGCTTTCCTAATTTGCTTATGGTCTCCCTGTTTATGTCCAAATCATGTACCCATTTTGAGCTTATCTTGGTATACAGTGTGAGATGCTGATCTATGCCTACTTGCTGCCATACTATTTTCCAATGTTCCTAGTTTTTGTCAAATAATGAGTTCTTATCCCAACGAGTTGGATTGTATGGATTTATCAAATAGATTAGCATAGTCATTTATTACTGGGTCTTGTGTACCTAGCCTATTCCATTGATCCACCACTCCATTTCTCAGTTTTGGTGGTTGCTGTTTCACAATATAGTTTTAGATCTAGTATGTCTAGACCACTTTCTCTTACATTTTTTTCCCAGTAATTCCCTTGATATTATTGACCTTTTGCTCTTTCAGAAAAATGGTTTTACTATTTTTTCTAGCTCTATAAGACATTTTTTTTGTTGTTGTTTGATTGGCATAGCACATAATATGCAAATTAATTTAAGTACAGTTGTCATTTTTATTATATTAACTTGACTTACCCATAAGCAATTAATTTTTTAAAATTTTTCCAATTGCTTAGATATGACTGTATTTGTGTGAAAAGTGTTTTGAAATTGTATTCATATAGTACCTAGGTTTGTCTTGGCAGTAGACACCCAAATGTTTTATATTACTCTATTTTTTTTAATAGAATTTCCTTTTTTCGATCTTTTGCTTCTGGGCTTTGTTGCTAATATATGGGAATATTGATGTTTTTGTGGGTTTATTTTACATATTTCAATTATGTTAATTATTTCAAGTATTTTTTAGTTGATTCTTTAAATATGCTATCATATCCATAAAGAATAAGTCTAATTCCTCCAATTTCTTTTTCTCTTCTTATTGCTAAAGGTAACATTTCTAGGATCATATTGAATAATAATGATGGTAATGGATATGCTGTTTCATTCCTGATCTTATTAGGAAACTTTCTAGCTTATGATAGTTTTAGATAGACACTTTTCATTTTTTTATCATTTTAAAGAAAACTCCATTTATTCTTATGTTCTCTAGTGTTTTTAGTAGGAATGGGTGTTGTACTTTATAAAAAGCTTTTTCTGCATTTATTGAGATGATAATATGATTTCGTTCACCTTTGTTATTGATATGATTAACTGGTAGTTTTCCTAATATTGAACCATTCCTGCATTCCAGTATAAATCTCAGCTGGTCATTCTCATGATAAAATGCTGTAATCACTTTGCTAACATTCATTTATATTTTGCACATCAATATTCATTAAGGAAATTGGTCTACAATTTCCTTTTTCTGCTTTGACTCTTCCTGGTTTAGGTGTCAGCACCACATTGGTGTCAAAAAAAAAATTCAGTAGAACTTTCATTTCTTTTTCTAATTAATTTATATAGTATTAAAATTAATTGTTCTTCAAATGTTTGGTAGAATTCATTTATAAATTCATTTGCCTCTGGAGAATTTTTTAGGAAATTCATTGATGCCTTGTTTTTCTTTTTCTAAAATAGGACTATTACGGTATTTTATTTCCTCTTCTGTTATTCCGAACTATATGTTCATCCATTTCATTTAGTTTGTCATATTTATTAATATAATTGGGGAAAAACAGTTCATAATTTTTGTTTTAATTTCACCTTCATTAGTAGTGAATTCACCCTTTTCATTTTTGAAACAGAAAATTTGATTTTCTTTTTTCTAATTAAATTAATTAATTATTTGCTTTATTGCTTCCCCTCCCTCCCCGTTCTCCAAAGGATGGGCATCCATTCAGCTTCCAGTTTCTAGCCACTACAAAAAGGGCTGCCACAAACATTTTGCACATGTGGGTTCCTTTCCTTTCTTTAAGATCTCTTAGAGATATAAGCCCAATAGAAACACTGCTGGGTCAAAGGGTATGCACAGTTTGATAATTTTTTGAGCATAGTTCCACATTGCTCTCCAGAATGGTTGGATCCATTCACAGTTCCACAAACAATGTATCTGTGTCCCAGTTTTTCCACATCTCCTCCAAAAATCATCATTACCTTTTCTTGTCATCTTAACCAATCTGACAAGTGTGTAGTGGTATTTCAGAGTTGTCTTAATTTGCATTTCTCTGATTAATAGTGAATTGGAGCAGCTTTTCATATGACTAGAAATTATTTTAATTTCTTCATCTGAAAGTTGTCTGTTCATATCCTTTGACCATTTATCGGTTGGAGAGTGGCTTGAATTCTTATAAATATGAGTCGATTTTCTATATATTTTAGAAATAAGGCCTTTATCAGAACCTTTACATGTAAAGATGATTTCCCAGTTTATTGCTTTCCTTGTAATCTTTTCTGCATTATTTTTGTTTGTACAAAAACTTTTTAACTTAATGTAATCAAAATTATCTCTCCAGTGTTCAGTTAAGAGTTCCAGTTCTTCTTTGGACACAAATTCCTTCCTTCTTTACAGGTCTGAGAAATAAACTATCCTATGTTCCTCCAATTTGTTTATATCACTCTTTATGTCTAAATCATGAACCCATTTATATCTTATGTTGGTATGTGGTGTTAGGTGTGGGTCAAGCTATAATTTCTTCCACACTAGTTTCCAATTTTCCCAGCAGTTTTTGTCAAATGGTGAGTACTTATCCCAAAAGCTGGGGTCTTTGGGTTTGTCAAACACTAAATTGCTATAATTATTACCTAGTTTGTCCTATGATCCTGTCCTATTCCAGTGACCAACTATTCTATTTCTTAGCCAGTACCAAATGGTTTTGATGACCGCTGCTTTATAATGCAGTTTTAGATCTGGCACAGCTAGGCCACCTTCATCAGCATTTTTTTTCATTAAATTCCTTGAAATTCTTGACTATTGTTTTCCAGATGAATTTTGTTGTTATTTTTTCTAGATCTATAAAATAATTTCTTGGGAGTTTGATTGGTATGGTACTAAATAAGTAAATTAGTGTGGGTAGTATTGTCATTTTTATTATATTCGCTCAGCCTATCCATAAGCACTTGATGTTTTTCCAACTGATTAGGAGTGATTTTATTTGTGTGGAAAGTGTTTTATAGTTTAGTTTGTATAGTTCTTGACTTTCCCTTGGTAGATAGATTCCCAAATTTTTACACTATCGACAGTTATTTTGAATGGAATTTCTTTTTGTATCTCTTGCTGCTGAACTTTGTTGGTAATATGTAAAAATGCTGATGATTTATGTGGATTTATTTTGTATCCTGCAACTTTGCTAAAAATGTGAATTGTTTCTAATAGTTTTTTAGTTGAATCTCTAGTGTTCTCTAAGTATACCATCATATCATCTGCAGAGAGTGATAATTTGGTTTCCTCATTACATACTCTAAGGCCTTTAATCTCTTTTTCTTCTCTTACTGCCAAAGCTAACATTTCTAATACAATATTAAATAGTAATGGTGACAGTGGGCAGCCTTGTTTCACTCTTGATCTTATTGGGAATGGTTCTAATTTTTTTTCCCATTCCATATGATGCTTGCTGATGGTTTTAAATAGATGCTATTGATCATTTTAAGGAAAACCCCATTTATTCTATACTCTCTAGTGTTTTTAATAGGAATGGGTGTTGTATTTTATCAAATTCTTTTTCTGCATCTATTGAGATGTTAGTGTGTTAGTTTGGATATTAATATAGTTGATTATGCTGATATTTTTCTTTATATTGAACCAGCCATGCCTTCCTGGTATAAATCCTACTTGGATATAGTATATTATCCTGGGGATGACTTTCTGTAATCTTGTTGCTAATATTTTTTTAAGATTTTTGCATCAATATTCATTAGGGAAATTGGTCTATAGTTTTCTTTCTCTGTTTTCACCCTACCTGTTTTAGCTATCAGCACCATATTGGTATCATAGAAGGAATTTGTTAATATGCCTTCTGTCCCTATTTTTTCGAATAGTTTGTATAGTATCGGAATTAATTGTTCTTTGAATGTTTGGTAGAATTCACATGTAAATCCATCAGGCCCTGGAGATTTTTACTTAGGGAGTTGGTTAATAGCTTGTTCTATTTGTTTTTCTAATATGGGGCTATTTAAATAACTTATTTTCTCTTCTTTTAACCTGGGCAATCTATATTTTTGTAGATATTCCTCCATTTCATTTAGATTATCAAACTTACTGGCATAAAGTTAGGCAAAGTAAGTCCTAATTATTGCTCTAATTTCCTCTTCATTGGTGGAGAGTTCTCCCTTTTCACTTTTGAGATTAACAATTTGGTTTTCCTCTTTCCTTTTTCTAATTACATTAACTAAAAGCTTATCTATTTTGTTGTTTTTTTTTTCCATAAAACCAACTCCTAGTTTTATTTATTAATTCAATAGTTTTCTTAATTTCTATTTTATTAATCTCCTCTTTTATTTTCAGAATTTCCAATTTGGTATTTAATTAAGGGTTTTTAAGTTGTTCTTTTTCTAGCTTTTTTAGTTGCAAGCCCAATTCATTGATTTTCTCTTTCTCTATTTTATGCAAGTAAGCATCTAAAGATATAAAATTACCCCTTATAACCTCTTTGGGCATATCCCACAAATTTTGGTATGTTGTATCATTATTGTCATTCTCCTGAATGAAATTATGGATTGTGTCTATGATTTGCTCTTTCACCTATTCATTCTTTAAGATTACATTATTTAATTTCCAATTAACTTTTGGTCTGTTTTCTCCTGGCCTTATATTATGTGTGATTTTTATTGCATCATGATCTGAAAAAGATGCATTTACTATTTTTGCCTTTCTGCATTTGATTTTGAGTTTTTTATGCACTAACACATGATCAATTTTTGTATAAATTCCATGAATCACTGATAAAAAAGTAAATCCTTTCTGTCTCCATCAATTTTCTCCAAATATCGATCATACCTAACTTTTCTAACATTTTGTTTACCTCCTTAACGTCTTTCTTATTTATTTTGTGGTTTGATTTATCTAATTCTGAGAGTGCAAGAGTCAGATTCCCCACTAGTACAGTTCTGCTGTCTATTTCTTCTTGCATTTCTCTTAACTTCTCCTCCAGGAATTTGGATGCTATACCACTTGGTGCATATATGTTTAGTATTGATAGTGCTTCATTATCTATGGTACCCTTTAGTAAAATATCGTTTCCTTTCTTATCTCTTTAAATTAGATCTATCTTTGCTTTTACTTGATCTGAAATCAGTATTGCTACCCCAGCTCTTTTTTTATTCACCTGAAGCATAATTGATTCTGCTCCATCCCTTTACTTTTACTCTGTATGTATCTCTATGCTTTAGATGTGTTTCTTGTAAACAGCATATTGTAGGATTCTGGCTTTTAATCCAGTCTGGTATCTGCTTCAGTTTTATGGGAGAGTTCAGCTAAAATAACTAATTCTGTATTTCCCGCCATCTTATTTACCCAAAGTTATGTTTTTCTTTTCCCTTTCTCCTATCTCTCTTCCCCCTTCCCCAGTATTTTGATTTTGATGACTTCTTCCTTCTAATAGTCCTCCCCCCTTTAGAACCCTTCCCCCTTTTTTACACCTTTCCCCTAATTCTTCAATTTTTCATTCTGTTAGTCTTCCTTTTTCTTTACCTCCTTTCCCTCTCACTTTCCTATAAGAAGGGACCAGTTTCTCTGTGAAACCTAATGTATCTGACATAGTCTTTTAGAGCCTAATCTGATAAAAGTAAGATTCATACAATTCTCATCTCCCTCTCTTCTTTCCCTCAATTATATTAGGTTTTCTTTGCCCCTTCATGAGATTTTACCTTATTTTTACCCCCCTTTTTTAACTTTATTTTACCTCCTTTTCCCTCTTTTCCCAGTATGATCCTCTTTCCACCTCTATTTTATTTTTCACATTATCAAAGTAAAATCAAATTACACTCCCATTCTTTAAATATACCCATAATAGAAATATAGTTCTCAAGAGTTCTTTCCTTTTAACCTTTTTATGCTTCTCTTGAGTTCTGTGTTTGGAAGTCAAATTTTTGGTTCAGATCTCTTTTTTTCATTAAATATAGGTGAAATTCACCTACATCATTAAATATCCATCTTCTTCCTTGGAAAATAATGCTCATTCTAGCTGGATAGCTTATTCTTGGTTGTAATCCAAGTTCCTTTGCCTTTCTGAATATCTGATTCCATGCCCTTTGATCTTTTAAGGTGGAAGTTGAAGATCCTGTGTGATTCTAATTACAGTTCCTTGGTATTTGAATTGTTTCTTTCTAGCTGCTTGCAATATCTTTTTCCTTTGTGTGATAGTCCTGAAATTTAGCCATGATATTCCTTGGGGATTTAATTTGGAATCTTTTTGAGGAGGTGTTCAGTGAATTCTTTCAATGGCTACTTTACCTTCTGATTATAAAACATCAGGGCAGTTTTAACCTTTTATGATTTCTTGTAAAATAGTATCTAGGTTCTTTTTTTCTTCATGGCTTTCAGGAAGTCCAATAATCCTTAGATTGTCTCTCCTAGATCTATTTTCCAGGTCACTTGTTTTTCCTGGGAGATAGTTCATATTTTTTTCCTATTCTTTTATTTTTTTTTTTGTTTAACTGATTCTTGAAGTCTTATTGATTCATTCACTTCCGTTTGTTGAATTCTAATTTTTAGATTATTATTTTCTTCAGTTACCTTTTTTAGCTCCTTTTGTAACTGGCCAATTGGATTTTTTTGTTCATTGCAGTCTCTCCATTTCACCAATTTTGTTTTTCATTGAATTGGTTTCTTTTTCATATTTCTTTTGTAGAGCATTATGCACTTTCCCCATTCATTCTTGCAATGATATCATTTCATTTCCCCAATTTTCTTCTAACTCTCTTTTGAGATTCTTTATGCAATCTTCCAGGAAAGCCTTTTGAAATGGGGAACAGCTCATGTCTCCCTTTGTAGCTTCCTCTGGAGTTGCCTTTCCTTTATGAACCTCAGAATCTGAGATATTTTCTTCTCTCTCTCCATAAAAGCTGTCTATGGTGAGAGTTCTTTTTTGTTTCTTATTAATTTTATGGCTTGAGGTCTGTTCAAAGCAGAGGAGGGACAGCTGCTTTAATATGCCTTGGAGCAGTTCAGCTGATTCACTTCTGGTGCTGGGGAATAGGGGGCCAGGTCCCAGATTCTCAGTGGTTTACAATCTACCTTTTATAAAAGGCAGATCTGCCAAAGCATCTGTTTGCAATCAGGGCAGCCCAAAGAGACTCACAGAAGCTTCCCAGGTGCTTAGAAAAGTACTCTGAGTCCTGGCCCGGCTTCATGCCTTGTCTTTGCTGCCTTCCAAGTTCTGCAAACTGTTCCCCTGCCAGACTGAAAGAGACCTATTCTAAAGCTCCTCCAAGGTAACTACTTTTGGGAATGTGTTATATTCCAAATATTTGGGGGTGCATTGACTCCAAAATCAGTTCAGAGGTTTAATCTGCTGTTCGTTTGAGAGAAGGTCAGAGGAAGTCACAGAAAGTCATGTGTGCACTCCGGGGGGGGGGGGGGGGGGGGGGGGG
>JAJPUD010009286.1:23503-54713 GCA_023553655.1 Myrmecobius fasciatus | reverse complement strand
CCCAATTGCCTCAGCAAAAAAAAAAAAAGAAAGAGAAAAAAAATTCTATTCATCTCAATTTCTTTCAAGTTTATTTTGTGATTAGATTTATCTACTTCTGAGAGGGGGAGGTTGAGATGTCCTACTAGTATACTTTTTCTATTTATCTGGATGCTGTACCATTTGGTGTTTGTGTGTGTGTGTGTGTGTGTGTGTGTGTGTGTGTGTGTGTGTAGTGTTGATGCCACTTCTTTGTCTATGGTACCTTTTAACAAGATGATGGTTTCCTTCCTTATCTCTTTTAATTAGATTTAATTTTGCTTTTGCCTTGTTTTTTGCTACCCCTTCTTTTTTGTTCTTCCACTGAAGCATGACATATCTCTGTTTCAAATGTGTATCTCATAGACAAATATTGTACAATTCTGGTTTTAACCTAATCTGCTATATATTTCTCTTTTATTTCAAGACTTCAATTCACCTTCACAGTTATGATTACTATATATTTCCCTCCATCTTATTCCCCATTATTTTCTCTCTTTTTTCACTGTCTCTCCTTCCCAGTATTTTACTTCTGATCATTACCTCCTACAATTTCTCTCCCTTCTATCAATTTTGCCTTTTTTCCCCTTTCTTCTCCTACTTCTGTCCTCCCTTCCATCAGTTCACCCCCCTCCTTTTTTCCGTTTTCCCCTCCTATTTCCCTATAGGATAAAATAAGGAGAAATGTACAACTGAATCTATATGCTATATATTTTTTGAGATAAATCCCATGAGAGTAAGCTTTAAACAATGCTCACACTCTCTCTCCTTTCTTTCTACTGTAATACATCTTTTGAACCTCTTCATATGATGTAATGTATCCTATTCTGCCTTCCCTTCTCCTTTTGTCCCAGTAAAAACGTTTTTTTCACCCCTTATTTTTTTATATTATCACATCAAAGTTATCTTACACTCTCTATGTGTACTCCTTCTAGCCTTAATTGAGATACAATTCTCAAGAGTTATAAATATCATCCATCTTTGGAGGGATGTAAACAGTTTAACCTTATTGAATAATATGGATTTCCCCCCCTTTCCTCTTTACTTTTTTATGTTTCTCTTGAGTCTTGTATTTGAAGATTGAATTATTTTGTTCAGCTCTAGTCTTTTCATTAGGAAAGTTTGAAAATCTCCTATTTCACTGAACAGCCATCTTTCTGCTGAAAGATTACTTGTGATTTTGTGGGATAGTTGATTCTTGGCTGTAATCTAAGCTCCTTTGCCTTCTGGAATATATTACAAGCACTCCAAACCTTTAATGCAGAAACTCTTAAATTTCTGGCTGTTTGCAGTATTTTCTCCTCAATCTGCAAAATCTGGAATTTGGCTACAATATTCCATAGAGCTTTTATTTTGGGATCTCTTTAAGGAAGTGATTGATTAATTTTTTCAATGATTATTTTATCCTTTGGTTCTAAGATACCAGAGAAGTTTTCAATGAGAAATAATTGTCCATCCTCTTTTTTGTTATTATTATGGCATTTAAATAATCCAATAATTCTTAAATTATCTCTCCTTGATCTATTTTTGGATGTTTTTTTCCAATGAGATATTTTACATTATTATCTATTTTTTTTCATTTTTAAAAAAAAATTTGTTTGACTCAAACCTGATGGCTCATAAAGTTATTAGTTTCCACATGCCCAATTTTAATTTTGAAGAAATTATTTTCTTCAGTTAGCTTTTGTACCTCCTTTTCCATTGGGCCAATTCTACTTTTATAAAAATTATGCTCGTCCATGAATTTTTTTTCCATTTGGCCAATTCTGTTTTTTGAAGAGTTGTTTCCTTTAGTCAATTTTTTTGTGCTTTCTTTTTCAAGCTGTTGACTTTTCCCCATAATTCTCCTGCATAACTTTCTTTTTTCCCTATTTTTCTCTACTTCTATTATTTGAGTTTTAAAATCCTTTTTGAGTTTTTCCAAGAGAATTTTCAAGTTTGAGACCAATTAATAGTCCACATTTGAGGCTTTACATGTAGGCATTTTGACAGTTGATCTCTTTTGAGTTTGTGTTTTGATTTTTTTTTCTATTGCCATAGTAGTTGTTTCTTACTCATTTCATGACTTTTAAAAGTGAGCTCTGCTCCTGGGGGTCATGTGGGGCACTGTCTCATGGGGTCAGCATCCTGGTCACTGTTTTCTGCTATGGGACTTCAGATGTTTGTGGTTTTTACCATGTACTGGATTGGCCCAGCTTAGTCAGGCCTATCATTCTGAAACCCACAATTTTCCTTCTGTACTGGAACTGGAAGTTTCACAACTGACCTACTGTGCTACTGGCCTACTGATCTAGGATAAAGGAACCTCTGTTACAGTTTTGACTAAGAGCGTCCCACTGCCTTGCCCAGGCATCATCTGTGTGGCACTGTACCACCCTTTGAGATACTATCCAAATGAGACAGATCTTTCCTGAAGTTCTCCTAAGTTGCCTTAAGCCGAATTTTTTTTTTTACTCCCTATTTTTCTGAGTTCTCTTGCTCCAAAATTCATATAGAGACTTGATTTAATGTTGTTTCTGAGTGAATTTGGGGAAAGCCCAACCAACTTCCTAGCTTCTATCTGCTATCTTGGCTCCCTTCCTCCTCTCCTTCCCTCATTCTAATTTTTAAGACATTTTATTCAGTTAGCTTTTGTACTTCCTTTTCCATTTGGCTAATTCTATTTTTAAAGTTTTCTTCAGTCAATTTTTGTCCTTCCTTTTGCAATTTATCTTCTGCCTCTTTTATTTGATTTTTAAAATCTTTTTTGAGTTCTTCCAAGAAAGCTTTTTGAATTTTGCATGTAGGCATTTTGACATTGTGGTCTTCAGATGGACTACAGAAAGCAATATATCTTGTTTCTTTAGTTCAGATCTTAGATTTTAACTGGAATTGAGAGCTCTTAATAGGAATATGGTTTACAATTATTAGCTTATAATAATTTGGTAATAGGTATCAAACAAAGATGAAACAGGGATGAGTAGAGTGTTCTCATTGGGATCAGTTGCAGCACACACAGGTTTTTTTTTAATTTATTAAAACTTTTTATTTGCAAAACATATGTATGGGTAATTCTTCAACATTAACCCTTACAAAGCTTTCCGTTACAAATTTTCCCCCCTACTCCTTCCCCCTCCCCTAGATGGCAGGATATCTACTACATGTTAAATATGTTAAAATACTTGACAAATTGAATATGTGTATACATATTTCCACACTTATCATTGTTGTGCAAGAAAAATCGTATCTACAAGAAAAAAAATCAGAGAAAAGAAACACAATGCAAGCAAACATCAATAGAGATCATGAAAATGTTATGTTGTGGTCCACATTTCATATCCCTCTCTCTGGGTGTCTATGGCTTTCTTCCCTGAACAATTGGAACTGGTTTGAAACATTTCATTGTTGAAGAGAACCATGTCCATCACAACTGATCATCATATAGTCTTGTTGTTGCCGTGTATAATGATCTCCTGGTTCTGCTCGTTTCACTCAGCATCAGTTCATGCAAGTCTCTCCAGGCCTCTCTGAAATCATCCTGCTGGTCGTTTCTCACAGAACAATAATATTCCATAACATTCATATACCATAATTTGTTTAGCCATTCTCCAATTGATGGGCATCCATTCAGTTTCCAGTTTCTAGCCACTACAAAAAGGGCTGCCACAAACATTCTTGCACATGTGGGGCCCTTTCCTTCCTTTATGATTTCTTTGGGATATAAGCCCAATAGAAATGCTGCTGGGTCAAAGGGTATGCACAGTTTGGTAACTTTTTGAGCATAGTTCCAAATTGCTCTCCAGAATGGCTGGGTCTGTTCACAGTTCCACCAACAATACATCAATGTCCCAGCCTTCCCACATTCCCTCCAACATTCATCCTTATCTTTTCCTGTCATTTTAGCCAATCTGACAGGTGTGTAGTGGTACCTCAGAGTTGTCTTAATTTGCATTTCTCTGATCAATAGTAATTTGGAGCACCTTTTCAAATGACTAGAAATAGCTTTAATTTCATCATCTGAAAACTGTCTGTTCATTTCCTTTGATCATTTATCGATTGGAGAATGGCTTGAATTCTTATAAATATGAGACAATTCTCTCTATATTTTAGAAATGAGGCCTTTATCAGAACCCTTTAATGTAAAGATGATTTCCCAATTTATTGCTTCCCTCCTAATCTTGACTGCATTGGTTTTGTTTGTACAAAAACTTTTTAACTTAATATAATCAAAATTATCTATCTGGTGTTCAATTAAGAGTTCCAGTTCTTCTTTGGACATAAATTTATTACATCTCCATAAGTCTGAGAGGTAAACTATACTAAGTTCCTCTAATTTGCTTACAATATCACTCTTTATATCCAGATTATGAACCCATTTATATCTTATCTTGGTATGTGGTGTTAGGTGTGGGTCAGCACACACAGTTTTTGTAATTTATAGTGTAGTTTATCTCCAAAGTGATTTCCAGGCTAATGCTGAGGAGCCCAAATGCACTAATACAGAGAAGGCCATTTGCTTAGGGAACAAATCAGCACTTCATTGGCATAAACACCAAATTGGTACTATCATTTTCTAAAACTCCATTATTTATTATATATGGACAAATTTATTTGTAAAAAATGAATGTATGACCCTTATGACTTATCTAACTTGCCCAGAACTACCTTTCCCCATTTTATTGTTATACAGTATACTTATAGTTTCTGATCATTTCTCCACTTTTATAACTTTGATTCAGAAAGAAGGAAGAGAAAAATATATTCATAGAGATAGATAGATACATATATAGATAGATGATAGATAGGTAGGTAGATTTATAGATGAATAGATAGGTACAGATATAGATAATTTTCTCTCTTTGAGTTCCCCACCTCATGGTACTTGTTTAGATAATGTCCTAAGTGATTCATTTTAATTCTCCACTTCTGATTAGAGCTATGGAATCTGTGATACTCCAGAGCAACAAGAAGCCAAGAACTTGAGCAAAGAACTATTTGTAGAAGGTATTCTCTACCTCCCATCCCCAGCTTTAGATTCTACCTACTATCCTAGAGAATTTTTAGATAAAGGACACAGAACTAAAGTACCTGGAAGATTTCCTCCTACTTACTGAGACAGAAGAAAATCAAGGAAGTACTTCCTGTATTTACTTCATTTATTTTCCTCCTGGATGACCCAGCATAAAATTTCAAAGGAAGGAAGAAAGACTGTATAACAGATTTTCTCATGGATTATTAGAATAGTTGATCCTTTCTCTGACTGACATTTTTCCCCCTCTTCCAATAACCCTGGGTTGGAAAAATATTCTCTGCTTTATTTTACCAGATACCAGGATCATATTTCAATGTTTTATGGCCTAGTTCAGGAGTCCAGGAAAAAAAACTGTCCAGATAAGTATAGACACATTCCCTTCTTGCCTTCTTTGTACCCATACTGTGATATATATAAAATCTTGTAACAAAGATGGAGACCTGATCACTCAAGAAGTTTACCACCACTATGTACTATTCTCATGCATTCTTGACCATGCAAGTAAGCCTGGAGATATAGATAGGGTGCTGTGTTAGCAATGAGTCAAACCATGAGATGTTGAAATTAGAAATTAATTTTTTGTTAAGTCTCCAGATTCAAATGATATATTTGGGAAAATATCAGGTCTATGGACCCAGATCCTTAGTCAATGGTGTAGCATTGGATGGTTAGAGGCAAATTTTTCTATTGGAGAACTTTCTCAAGAACTGAAACTAAAGCCCCAGCCCACACTTCAGACTTTTTTCAATTGCTTGTTGCTATTGTTTTATTTTCTGTGGGTTATTCAGTACGTTTCTCTTTGGATTGCTTTAAATGTTTTTTCTTTTTAATTTTTTTCTATCTTAATCAGTGCTGTTCATGACAACTTATTTTAACAAATTATGAGTCTTTCCTTTGCAACACACACACATACACACACACACATAATCACAGGCATTGTCTTTGTTGGTTTAAGCATGATTTCTAGAAATTTCTTTCCTTTTCTTTCCATCTTCCAGGCCATTTGGTGAAGCAATGACTTCCTCTTTTTACCTTTAATGATTGGATTTTTTTTAACCAAACATCATCATCATCAGTAGTCTCTAGGACCTTCTTTGCTTAAAAAAGAAAAAAACTCTCCCCAAAATGACATTTTGTAAGCAAAAAATAGAAGGGAGAGGAAAAGAACAGACTCTACATGAAACATCTAATTATTATTAACAGGTTATCATTTGGTTTCCAGTACCTGTGATATGCTTAATTGGGACAGCTGTTTTATTGGGCACTCTCTCTGTGGAAAGTCCATGCAGCTTTATGAAAAGAGAAGTAATAAAAATGATGCACAACTTCTGGTTGTAAGGGATAGCTTTGGCATGGTGGGAAGCAATTTGAGAGTGAGCTTGGTCTACTGAATTAAATATAGATCTGGGAATTATGCCATTCTCGGATTCTGGGAGTCTCTCTTTAATGCATAGTATCTTCGTTTTCCCGAAAACAAAATGGGTTTAGCATTAGTCACTTATCCGCTTTTGACATCAGTTTACCCCCAAACCTGGTTTATGTTTATAAAATATTTATGTGTTAAAATACATGTAGGTATGTGTATATACACATATATGCACAGTCATGTATATGTGCACACATATACAATCACATAGATGTCTATATATGCCTATTTGTATATAGGCTAAACGAGATTGAGGGGAATTGACTGGCCTTTAATTTTGTTGTCTACCCCCAGAATGTGGAGACTTCCTGGCAGAATGGGCAGATGAGAATGATTTGTTCTAATGTCCATAAAGGTGGCTGAAACAAGCTCTATTGAAGTCTTAGGACTTGTTGAGACATCAAAGATGACAAAGTTATCTAGTGCATCCTGGGCCATTACCAGTCATTTTGATTTTTGGGTTCATAGAAGGTAAAACTTATGAAGATCTGAATTTTTACATTATTTAGTCAGGCTGCTTAACCTCTCTGAGCTTCAGTTTCCTCCTCTATACAACAAAGGGCTTAGATTAGATCATCTCTAAGCCCCATCCAAACTCCAGATCTGTGTTCCTATGATCTGCATTCTACTCAATGAGTACCCATAGCAGAAAGGGTTAGGGAGATCTCTGCCATGTTGCAGAAAGCAGACACCTCAGTTTATCCTTCTGCCTCTCCACAATATGCACTCTAATTCTGACTCCAAAGGTCAAATAAGATCTTCATATGGTTAGCATTCTATAAACCTATGTTTCACTTCCATGATTACAAGTAACAGATTTTATGATTAGTTTGTAAGTACTATGTGATTTACAATAGAATCTTATACTAGAATTGAAGGCTTTCTACCAGGATCTTTAGGATAAATGGTTTCCCAAATGCCAAAACTCAAATTCCATCGAGAGAAGTATGGACAAGGACTTCAACATGATGTCACATGCTAGATCAAGTCAGGAAATTTTAATCCTATTCTCAGGCTTCTTCAAATATTTCAGGGGCTGCTATGTGGAAGACATATTTGACTTGTTGCACTTGGCACAAAGGGCAATACTAGGACAAATGGATAGAAATTATAAGGTAGCTCAACTTTCTAAAAATCAGGATTGTCTAAAACTGGAAATGGTCTGCCTCAGAGTTCCAGAGATGATACTAGCTTAAGAGAGATGGTGCTTTGTTTAAGAGTTCTGGCATGGAAAATGCAGGGAGAAGGGTTCTTTCCTTACTGTGACAAACCAGTGTTAATATTGCATTACTATGATGCTTTTTTTTCCTGAGGGCACATTTTCTTCCAGTATCCTAACACATCGAGAGCCAGACATATGGAAGATAACTTCCCCGCAGAAGTCATTTCATTCTTGATCAAGCTGTCCTTTGGGTCAAGAATATGCTGCACTAAATTAAGACAACTCTGAAGTACCACTTCACACCTGTCAGATTAGCTAAAATAACAGGAAAAGATAATGATGAATGCTGGAGGGGATGTGGGAAAGCTGGGACACTAATACATTGTTGGTGGAACTGTGAATGGATCCAACAATTCTGGAGAGCAATTTGGAGCTATGCTCAAAAAGTTATCAAACTGTGCATTCCCTTTGATCCAGCAGTGTTTCTATTGGGCTTATATCCCAAAGAGATCTTAGAGGAGGGAAAGGGACCCACATGTGCAAGAATGTTTGTGGCAGCCCTTTTTGTAGTGGCTAGAAACTGGAAACTGAATGGATGCTCATCAACTGGAGAGTGGCTGAATAAATTATGGTATATAAATGTTATGGAATATTATTGCTCTGTAAGAAACGACCAGGAGGATGATTTCAGAGAGGCCTGGAGAGACTTGCATGAACTGATGCTGAGTGAAATCAGCAGAACCAGGAGATCATTATTCACGGCAACAACAATACTATATGATGATCAATTCTGATGGACATGGCTCTCTGCAACAAAGAATTGTCTCAAACCAGTTCCAATTGTTCAGTGAAGAAAGCCATATACACCCAGAAAGAGGGATATGAAATATGGACCACAACCTAACATTTTCATGGTCTCTATTGAAGTTTGCTTGCATTGTGTTTCCTTTCTCTGATTTTCTTTTTTTTCTTATAGATAGGATTTTTCTTGCAAAACAACTTGTCAAGTATTTTAATATAATTAACATGTAGTGGACTTCCTGCCATCTAGGGGAGGAGAGGGGACTGGGGGTAAAACTTGTAATGGAAAGCTTTGTAAAGATCAATGCTGAGGAATTAACCATACAGATGTTATACAAATAAAAAGCTTTAATAAAAAAATTTAAATTTAAAAAAAGAATATGCTGCACTCTTCCTTCACTAAATTTGCCCCATGTGTAGTTATGAAACTGATTAATTCTCTATTAGTAGAAAGGAAAGATAGATAACCATTTATTGGACGTGTTATAGCAAAGACTAATGATTTCTTGTAGAATTTAAACTAAGTGACTATTGAGGTTCCTCCCAAATTTTCACTTTGATTGTATAAATAAAGAAAGCTAGTCAAGGGATGCTTAAATGGAATTTAGATTTTTTAACTCTCATAATCCATGCAGGAACTTTTGGAATTACTTTCAAAGGAGATCAAAGGATCTAGTCATATCTTTCTTTTTCAGTACTGAAAAGGGTATTTATCAGCTTATTCGCCTACTTTATTAATAAAAGTTGGCTCCAAAAACTCTTACCCAGTTAAAACATTCAAATGCACCCTTAAAGGACAAAAATATATTAATGATCTTTGGCAGTATATTTTAAAATGATTTTGTAATCTTTGCCTACTAGCAAGTTTTGAAAAGAATTGTTCCAAAGTTTTTTTTAAAAAGCTTTTTATTTGTATAACATAAGTATAGGTAGTTCCTCAGCATTGATCTTTACAAAGCTTTCCATTACAAATTTTACCCGCAGTCCCCTCCCCTCCCCTAAATGGCAGGAAGTCCACTACATGTTAATAATGTTGAAATACTTGACAAGTTATGCAAGAAAAATCCTATCTACAAGAAAAAAAAAAGAAAATCAGAGAAAGGAAACACAATGCAGGCAAACAACATAGAGAGGATGAAAATGTTATGTTGTGGTCCATATTTCATATCCCTCTCTCTGGGTGTATATGGTTTTCCTCAGTGAACAATTGGAACTGCTTTGAGACAATTCTTTGTTGCAGAGAGCCATGTCCATCAGAATTGATCATCATATAATATTGTTGTTGGTGTGTATAATGATCTCCTGGCTCTGATCATTTTACTCAGCTTCAGTTCATGCAAGTCTCTCCAGGCCTCTCTGAAATCGTCCTGCTCATCGTTTCTTACAGAGCAATAATGTTCCATAACATTCATATACCATAATTCATTCAGCCATTCTCCAATTGATGGGCATCCTTTCAATTTCCAGTTTCTTGCCACTACAAAAAGGGCTGCTACAAACAGTCTTGCACATGTGGGTTCCTTTCCCTACTCTAAGATCCCTTTGGGATATAGGACCAATAGAAACACTGCTGGGTCAAAGGGTATGCACAGTTTGATAACTTTTTGAGCATAGCTCCAAATTGCTCTCCAGAATGGTTGGATCCGTTCACAGTTCCACCAACAATATATTGGTGTCCCAGCTTTCCCAAATCCCGTCCCACATTCATTGTTATCTTTTCCTGTCATTTTAGCCAATCTGACAGGTGTGTAGTGGTACCTCAGAGTTGTCTTAATTTGCATTTCTCTGATCAATAGTGATTTGGAGCAACTTTTCATATGACTACAGATGGTTTTGATTTCATCATCTGAAAATTGTCTGTTCATATCCCTTGACCATTTATCTATTGAATAATGGCTTGAATTCTTATATATATGAGACAATTATTTGTATATTTTAGAAATGAGGCCTTTATCAGAACCATTAAATGTAAAGATGATTTCCCAATTTGATGCTTCCCTCCCCAATTTGATGCTTCCCTCCTAATCTTGTCTGCATTAGTTTTATTTGTACAGAAACTTTTAAACTTAATATAATCAAAATTATCTTTCTGGTGTTCAATTAGGAGTTCCAGATCTTCTTTGAACATAAATTTATTCCATCTCCACAGGTCTGAAAGGTAAACAATATTAAGTTCCTCTAATTTGCTTACAATATCACTCTTTATATCTAGATCATGGACCAATTTGGATCTTATCTTGGTATGTGGTGTTAGGTGTGGGTAAAGCCCTAATTTCTTCCACGCTAGTTTCCAATTTTCCCAGCAGTTTTTGCCGAATAGTGAGTACTTATCCCAAAAGCTGGGGTCTTTCTCAAATAAAAAGCTTTGGGGTTTATCAAACACTAAATTGCTATAGTTATTGCCTAGATTGTCCTGATATCGTAGCCTATGCCACTGATCGACTGCTCTATTTGTTAGCCAGTACCAAATGGTTTTGATGATCACTGCTTTATAATATAGTTTTAGATCTGGTAGAGCAAGACCACCTTCATCTGCCTTTTTTTTTCATTAATTCCCTTGAAATTCTTGACCTTTGGTTCATCCAAATGAACTTTGCTACTATTTTTTCTAGATCTGTAAAATAATTTCTTGGGAGTTTGATTGGTATGGCAGTAAATAAGTAAATTAGTTTGGGTAGTATTCTCATTTTTATTATATTCGCTTGGCCTACCCATGAGCACTTAATGTTTTTCCAATTGATTAGGTCTGATTTTATTTGTGTGGAAAGTGTTTTGTAGTTTAGTTCGTATAGTTTCTGACTTTTCCTTGGCAGATAGATTCCCAAATATTTTATCCTATCCTTCGTTATTTGGAATGGAATTTCTTTTTGTATCTCTTGCTACTGAACTTTGTTGGTAATATATAAAAATACTGATGATTTATGTGGATTAATTTTGAATTCTGCCACTCTGCTGAAGTTGTGAATTGTTTCTAGTAGTTTTTTAGTTGAGTCTCTAGGGTTCTCTAAGTATACCATCATGTCATCTGCAAAGAGTGATAATTTGATTTCTTCATTACCTAATCTAATTCCTTTTATCTTTTTTTCTTCTCTTATTGCCAAAGTTAACATTTCTAATACAATATTAAATAGTAATAGTGACAGTGTTTCCCTCCTGATCTTATTGGGAATGGCTGTAGTTTGTCTCCATTACATACAATGTTTGCTGATGGTTTTAAGTAGATGCTACTGATCATTTTAAGGAAGAGCCCATTTATTCCTATACTCTCTAGTGTTTTTAATAGGAATGGGTGTTGTATTTTATCAAATGCTTTTTCTGCATCTATTGAGATAATCATATGATTTTTGTTTGGTTATTAATATAATTGATTATGCTGACAGTTTTCCTAATATTGAACCAGCCCTGCATCCCTGGTATAAATCCTACTTGGTCATAGTGTACTATCTTGGGGATGACTTTCTGTAATCTCATTGCTAATATCTTATTTAAAATTTTTGCATCAATATTCATTAGGGAAATTGGTCTATAGTTTTCTTTCTCTGTTTTCACCCTACCTGGTTTAGCTATTAGCACCATATCGGTCTCATAGAAGGAATTTTCTAGTATTCCTTCTGTCCCTATTTTCTCAAATAGTTTGTATAGTATTGCAATTAATTGTTCTTTGAATGTTTGGTAGAATTCACATGTAAATCCATCAGGCCCTGGAGATTTTTTCTTAGGGAATTGGTTAATACCTTGTTCCATTTCTTTTTCTAATATGGGGCTATTTAAATAATTTTTTCCTCTTCCGTTAACCTGGGCAATCTATATTTTTGTAGATGTTCCTCCATTTCATTTAGATTATCGAACTTACTGGCACAAAGTTGGGCCAAGTAACTCCTAATTATTACTCTAATTTCCTCTTCATTGGAGGAAAGTTCTCCCTTATCATTCTTGAGCCTAACAATTTGATTTTCCTCTTTCCTTTTTCTTATCAAATTAACTAAAGTCTTATCTATTTTCTTGGTTTTTTCATGGAACCAACTCTTAGTTTTATTTATTAATTCAATAGTTTTCTTATTTTCAATTTTATAATTTCCCCTTTTATTTTTAGAATTTCCAATTTTGTATTTCATTGAGGTTTTTTAATTTGTTCTTTTTCAAGTTTTTTTTTTAATAATAAGCCCAATTTGTTGATCTTTTCTTTCTCTATTTTATGCAAGTAAGCATCTAGAGATATAAAATTGTCCCTTATAACAACTTTGGCCTTATCCCACAAATTTTGGTATGTTGTCTCATTATTGTCATTCTCCTGGATGAAATTATTGATTGTGTCTATCATTTGCTCTTTCGCCCATTCATTCTTCAGGATTAGATTATATAATTTCCAATTAACTTTTGGTCTATTTTCTCCTAGCCCTGTGTTGCATGTGATTTTTATTGCATCATGATCTGAGAAAGACACATTTACTATTTCTGCCTTTCTGCATTTGATTTTGAGGTTTTTATGCCTTAATACATGGTCAATTTTTGTATAAGTTCCATGGACCGTTGAGAAAAAAGTAAACTCCCTACTGTCTCCATTCAATTTTCTCCAAAGATCTATCACACCTAAGTTTTCTAACAATTGGTTTACCTCCCTAGTTTCTTTCTTATTTATTTTGTGGTTTGATTCATCTAATTCTGAGAGAGCAAGGTTGAGATCCCCCACTAGCATAGTTTGGCTGTTTATTTCTTCTTGCATCTCTCTGAATTTTTGGATGCTATTGCACTTGGTGCATATATATTTAGTATTGATATTGCTACATTATCTATGGTACCCTTTAATAAAATATAGTTTCCTTCCTTATCTCTTTAAATTAGATCTATCTTGACTTTTACTTGATCTGAGATAAGGATTGCTACCCTTGCTTTTTTTTGTTCACCTGAAGCATAATAGGTTCTGCTCCAGCCTTTTTCCTTCATACTATAAGTGTCACTATTTTTTAGATGTGTGTCTTGTAGACAACATATTGTAGGATTCTGGTTCTTAATCTGATCTTATATCAGCTTCCTCTTCATGGGAGAGTTTATCCCATTCACATTCACAGTTAGAATAACTAATTCTTCATTTCCTGCCATCTTATTTACTCACATTGTGCTTTTCCCTTTCCTTTCCCCTTTCTCCCTTCCCCCCTCCTTAGTATTTTGCTTTTGATGACCCATTCCCCCAAACAATCCTCCACTCTTTAGATCCTCTCCCCTTTTTTTACTCCTTTCCCCTGATTCTTCTATTTTCCCTTCTATTAGTTTATCCTTTTCTTTTCTTCCTTTCCCTCCCACTTTCCTCTAGCAACAGACAAGTTTCTCTGTGAAATCAAGAGTCTAATATACACTTTTAGAGCCCAATCTGATGAGAGTAAGATGTACACAATGCTCATCTCCCTCCCTTATTTCTCTCAATTATATTAGGTTTTCTTTGCCTCTTCCTGAGATTTTACCTTATTTTTACCTCCTTTTTAAAAATCTCATTTTACCACATTTTCCCTCTGTCCCCCAGTATGATAGCCTTTCCCCCTCTAGTTTTCTTTTTCATATTATCAAAGTAATATCTAATTATACCCCCAATCTGTAAGTATCCCCATAGTATAAATAAAGTTTTCAAGAGTCCTTTCCTTCTTTACCTTTTTATGCTTCTCTTGAGTTCTGTGTTTGGAGGTCGAATTTTTTGTTCAGATCTGGTCTTTTCATTAGAAATAGGTGAAATTCACCTATATTATTAAATGACCATCTTCTTCCCTGGAGGATGATGCTCATTCTAGCTGGATAAGTTATTCTTGGCTGTAATCCAAGTTCCTTTGCCTTTCGGAATATCTGGAATGTGGAGGCTGACAGATCATCTGTGATTCTCATTATTGATCCTTGGTATTTGAATTGTTTCTTTCTAGCTGTTATCAAAATCTTTTCCTTGGTGCTATAGTCCTGACATTTGGCCACAATATTCCTGGGGGTTTTAATTTTGGGGTCTCTTTCAGGAGGTTATCGGTGAATTCTTTCAATGGTGTTTTTGCCTTCTGATTCTACAACCTCAGGGCAGTTTTCTTTCAGGATTTTCTGGAAGATAGTGTTTAGATTCTTTTTTTTATCATGGCTTTCAGGAAGTCCAATAATCCTTAGATTGTCTCTCCTAGATCTATTTTCCAAGTTAGTTGTTTTTCCTAGGAGATATTTCATATTTTCTTCTATTTTTTCATTTTTTTTTCTTTTGGTTTGACTGATTCTTGAAGTCTTATTGAGTCATTCACTTCCATTTGTTCAATTCTTATTTTTAAAGTGTTGTTTTCTTCAATTACCTTTTAAGCTCCTTTTGTAACTGGCCAATTTGTTCATTGCACTCTTTTTCCACTTCACTAATTTTATTTTTCAATAAATTGGTGTCTTTTTCATATCTCTTTTGCAGGGCATTATATCCTTCTTGCACTGATTTCAGTTTATTTTCCCATTTATCCTCCAGCTCTCTTTTAAGGTTCTTTATGCAGTCTTCCAGAAAGGCCTTTTGAAAAGGGGACCAGTGATGGTCCTTAATAACTTCCACTGTAGTTTTGTCTAAAGGATCCTCAGGATCTTGCGTCTGCCCTTCTTTCTCTCGATAGAAGCTGTCTATGGTGAGAACTCTCTTTTGTTTCTTCATTTTTTTTAGACATTGTGGAGGTCTCTTTAAGGCTAGAAAAGCGGCGGCTGTGGTAATTTGCCCTGGGGCAATCCAGGGAATTGATTTCAGTTGTTTTGCTGGTGGGTGCTAAGACTAAGTCTGAATTACTCCTTGAACAAGGCAAGTCTTCCAGAACACCTGCCCTCAATCAGGGCAGAATATCCCAAGTGCCTCAGATAAACTCCCGTTGCTGGAGTTTGGAGTTTGGAGTTTCTGCCACAATGAGCTGAGTCCCACCCTCACTGCCGGCCTGCACCAAGTCCACTGTTTATCCCTCTGTCCAAGTTAAACAAACCTGATATGAAGTTCTTCAGAGGTAACTGGAAGCAGTGTCCAATTATTTCTGGATTCGTTGACTTGAAGATCAGTTCAGAGACTTATTTTATTGTTGATTTGAGAGAAGATCGGAGGAGGACACAGAGAGTCATGTTTTCACTCTGCCATCTTGGCTCCGCCTCTCCCCAAAGTTGTTTTCAACACAGAAAGTATTTTTAGAATCTGTGTGTAGCTTCCATAGGTGAGTATTTGTAAAGGGACAACACATAGCATCATAGATTTAGAATTGGAGAGGCCACAAAGAGCTTGATTCCAACCTTATAGGTGAGAAAAATGAATAGAGAAATTATAATGATTTGCCCAGAATTAGAGCTTTAGCAAATTTTTGAGGCAGAATTTGAATGCAGATCTCCTTGACTCTGAATCAATGTTTTCACTTGTGTACATAAATTCTGTTAAAATGAATTTGTTCAGATAGTGATCTTTTTTATCTTACAACCAAATTTCACATATCATTGAGAGAACACATACAAACCACATTATATAATAAAAATAAACATTTATGTTCATCAAGTTTACAAAGCTTTCCTCTGCCATATTTGTGAGGAAGGTAGCACAAGAATTTGCTGTTCCCATGGTATAGTTGAGGAAATTGAGGGATATTGAGAGACATTTATATCATAAAACTATTAAGTAACAGAGTCGAGATTTGAATTCAAATACCCAGTTCTTCCCCCCCCTTATATTTAGCCTTTCTTTTCCTCTTTGTTGCCCCACTGCCACCACCAGCACCCTTCAAAAAAAAAATCCCTGCCATTGCAGTTTTATTCTTTATTTGGAAGCAATGAATATCTAATAGAGAAGATTAAGCAATATAATTATTTTGTGACTTTTCCAGTCTGATCATGATGGAGCCCTCTCAAACTTTCCCTTATCTCTTTTCTACAAGGAAAAAGCTTCCTAGCTCATTACTATGCTATTCAACAAAGTACTTTGAGCTCTTGAAATGTTTGCAGTCTGATCATAAAGTCAATGGTAGAAATTTTAAGGTACAAAAAGGATTAGCAAGAGCTTGCTGCAGCGTGGTGATGTCATAATTTTATTGAAATTAATGTTGTGTTACCTCCATGATTTGCTTCCCAAAAATCTTTGGGAGTTGTTCTGCTGAAGGTCACTCTGGGCTGAAGAATTAGCATTTGTACAATTTGCTCATAATGAATTTTTTCTCTGGGAATGGCTTAATGCCATCATTTGTTATTATTCTGATTAATAAAAGCAAGGGAACCATGAAGAACTGTAAAGTCTGCATTTGCACTGCCTATATGTACATCTTGGCTTCTTACACCCAAAAGCAAATTATCAAGGGTCATTGACTTTCTGGACAGGAGTACAGACAGGAATTCCATTTGTATAAAAAAAAAGTTGGCCTTGTGAAGCAAGATTCTCAAATATTCCTGGTTTAATTTGCTCTGGCTGCTGATTTACAAACCTGAGAGACTTCAGCTATCTTAGGATCATAGAGTCAAAACTGATAGGGATCTTGTAAATCATTGCACCCAATCCAAATTAAGAAACTGAAGTACAAAAGCATTAAGAGATAGTGTCTGAAGTAGAATTCAAACTCAGGTCTTCAGTTCAGGTTCAGTATTCCATTCACTTTAAAATCTTTCTTTTCAGGTAATTTCAACTGAAATTCCAAAGAATGAAAATATTGGACCCTATTTGGATACCTTTATTTTTAGATTTGCAAAATGAGAGCAACCCCACCTTCAAGGCTCATTGTCAATAACAGTACAACAATAATGTGTTTGTGAAGGAAATAATCACTAAGCCATCCACAATAATAGCCTAGGTGTAATATAGAAGACATTTATTTTTTATTCTTCCTGTCTAATAGAAATCTTTCCAAAAGAATGGAAGGTAAAGTGGGATATGTGGGTAGCTACTGGGAACTTGGTACTTAAAATTATAGTGGGAACTTGATGCTGATAATTCTTTCTTCAGTCAGTAATTTTGATTATCTATCCTACCCTTAAGAGTTGATTGCCTGACACAGACTTTTTTATATTTACATGCAAAAGCATTCTTAGGTTATATAAAATAGGGTAATTACCTCCTTTATTCTTTGAGAATCCTGTGACTGAACAGAGATTCAGGGAGAAGAAGGTGATCTCTCATTTGATTTCCTCTTTTACCTATTTCCCTTCATGCTCCTCCTCTGTAAAGAATAAGGCAATTAGTTTATATTGGCTTTATCATGTCTCAGAAATACTAGTAGTATTTGAGTTGCCACAATTATTCAGGTAAAAATTCAAAAAAATGGAAATGTAAAGTTATGCATTTAAGAAATATTTATATCCTTTGTTTTTACATCACTTTCATTTCTCAATATATCCTTCTTCATTCCTTTTTCAGAGACTCTTCTCCTATAAGAAAGAATAACAAAGAGAGGAAAAAAGTAGTTCAATAAAGCTAAGTAAGACATTCTTTGAATCCATCATTATATGCCGTGCTCTAAACCAATAGCTTCTAAAGGGAATTATGTTCCCCTATGTGTTCTTTGGAACCAAACTAAGTCATAATATCACAGCATTCAGTTTCAATTTTTAGAGAAGTTTGTAATAATTATTTCTGTTATTTTGTAATTCTGCTAATTTCCTTCTATAATAGTTAACATATCTTCCCATGCTTCTCTATATTCTTTATAATTGTCCTTTATTAAAATATTTCTGTACTATTCCATTACATTGATATACCTTGACTTGTTTAGCCATTTCCCATTCAGTGGTGATCTACTCTGTTTTGAGTTCTTTGATGCCATGAAAAGTGTTGCTATAAATACTTTGATGTATCTGGGGTATTTCTCTTTCACTTCCTTGAACTATAGATGCCTAGCAGTCAGATCTCTGGTTCAAAGCTTATGAGCATAATTCCAAATTGCTTTCTAGAATGGCTAGGCTAATTTATAGTTCCATCAGCAGAATATTAAGGTTTCTTTCTTTTCACAAGTTCTTCAACATACTGTTCTGATATTTTGTGAGATTTGCCAATCAAACTACACATTTGTGCTTAGAAGTTGGAATGGAAAAAAATGCAATTCAAAAATTAGAGTAAGTCTAATGCAATAGGAGATAAAGTGAATGTAGGAATGGGACATTTAACCTTCTGTAAGAACTATCATTCATTCTACTTAGGTGCTCATTAATCAAGGATTACTCAGACATCTCCAGAATAGAGATTTTCATGTGGGTTTTTAAAAAAAGACTTTATTACTGTGTTGGAATAAGGCCATATACCCAAAGCTTCTGAATTGTGAAAATAAAATTTAGAATGACCTGACTTCAAGTTTCACAGACATACTGACTGCATGATTGCTAGGTGCAATATTTGGGGAGGGGGTAGTCGGGACAGCTATCATGTGCTTTGGTGCGCATTGGGCCAAAACCAGCTTGATCTCCAAGGAGGGTGGAGCCAGAGGATGGTTTAAGGCAGTTCTTTATTCAACACTTCCTCTTTCCCTTACAGCCAGCCTCTCTTATATATCTTCCCTCCTATCTTTGTCTGGCCTTCTAGTTTAGTCCCTCCTCCCAGCCTTGCCCCTCCTCATCACCTCACCCCTCCTCCTTGCCTCCTACCTTCCTTCCAGGACTCTGTGGTCACATCCTTTGTTCACGAGCCCACACCTATCATTAGCAATTAAGTTTGCATAGAAAAGAGGCATTCATTAAGAAGGTGGGATTCTCCTCTCCCCAAAAGATTACTCTGAATAGCTATTAAGCCATTATCAGTCAAGTATCTCAGCCTTAAGTTTCTCAAGGGAATCACAAACCAGGCCCTTTGATCCTCAATTCAAGGACAAACTTCTCAGGGTCCCCAATTTCCCAGACCCTAACACACGATCCTGGGCAAGCCACTTTATTTCTGAGGTCTCTAAGTAGTACTAAAAGATGATGATAAGTTACATGTATGGTGTCAACTCACATTGTTAGAGGGAGTTTCCTTATCCTGGAATCCCTATGCTAATAACATCAGATGTCCAGTCCACATGACTATTACTTTTTCCCCCATGATTATTACTTATAAAAAGGAATAACTTAATATAGTATATAGAAATAAATTAATGACAGGATTCAAGGTAGCCAGTAAAAATATTTTTCTCATTAAACTTAGAAGTCATAAGTGATCCTACTCCTAAAGATAAAGGTAAACTAGAATTTTAGTTTCAGAAGGACAAGTGCTTAGGCCCACAGTTTTGTAGACATAGTTGAGGTCAGAAGGGACACATTTAGCATGTTTTTATCATAAAAGGATCCTATCTCATAAGGTCATATACTTTATTTGGGTCAAACTGCCATTTGCAGAAGTCTTGGGCTTCTCCCTCCATAAGGTTACTTGACTTCCTCTGAACTAACCTGTTCCCAAGAACCCTGGGAAATCAACACACTGAATTTATTTATTTCTGTGAACTTTTTGGCTTGATTCCAGCACATAATTCTGTCATAGCTTGGATCCTTAAATCTTTATCTTCTCCTCTCTTCTCCCTTTCTCCTGGCAAACCATGGTCTCTCTCCAGTCCTGTTAACCATCCCTATTTATCATCAGTGGTAAATCCATATCCAGGGAACAAAGGTAACTAATAACAAGTCTTAGCAGACATGCCCAAAAAGGGCCACAGGGGAGAATGGGATTGGAAAAACTCCATCTATCATATTTGCCAATTTCAGTTCATCCCCAATTTAGGCCCATATCACCTTTCCCCTAGGCTATTGCAACAGCATCCTAATTGGCCTCCTTACCTTTCTATTGTATGGGTACGTCTTTGGATTAGGTTACCAAAATGGAAGAACTGTATTGCTGCCACCTGACTTCAAAAATAATAATTATAATGGATAAGACTAGATCTATAATTTCATTAGTATGGGGAACTCACGATGAGGAAACTCCTTCTAAGAATGCAAATCAGTGTTTTCAACTAATAGTTTTAGTTTCCTGGTGTGCTGAAAGGTTAAATGATTGCCTAGGTTGATTTAGCCACTATATGTTGGCCAGCATCTGAAGCCAGATTTCATGGATGCCAAAGGCAGCTCTGTTTCTAATGTGCTATATTGCCTTTCTTATAATCATAATCTCTCGCTTTTCCTCCCTCCCCTCCTTCTTTCCTTTTGGAAATTTAAACATATACTTTAGTCTTCTATGTACCAAGTTTCAGGTGATTTAGTTTATGAAATTCAATTTTACTTTTCTTCAATATGAAGGATTTTCTCATTTCTGTCCACAAAGAAAATATCCCATAGTATTGAGATTATGGAACCTTGGAAGTAGCTCTCATTGATAAAGAATCGATTTAATCCCCAGGTAAAGGTATCTCATGTAATAGAACAAGGAGGAGGAAGATATTGTGGAGGATTTCCTTGACCTCAAATAATATTAAGTTTCAGAATAATTATAAGGCAAATATGCTGTAGTCATTTTCCCATCTGTGTCAGAAGAAATATTAAGGTATCTGGATTATTCCTCCTCCTTTCTTTATTTTAGTATTTTCTCTTTTGTTTCTCCTGCTTATTTGCCTAGATTCCATGGACCCAGAGCCCATTCTCACTTTGTCCTTGATTGTTCCCTGGATCACTACCAATATTTTGAATTTTCTCCAACTACAGCTTGGCAGCAGGTCTTTCTTCAACTGAGGCAATTCCCAACTTCATAGTCAAGATTTTTCTACCTTCCCAAACCCTGAAGCACCAGCACATAGAACAATTTAAGAGGAAAGGATCAGGGTAAACAGCCTAAGATATGTCTGTTTTGGGAGAAGTAGGTTGGATACAAATGAACAAGGCATTTAGAACACTCAGCTCTAGTGATGTGATCTAGAGAGTGAGGGCCTCAGCTGATGGGGGGGAGCAAACTCCAGGATATTTGTGATAATGATGATGATGATATGACATATGCTCTCAATTCATTACTGTTCAAGTCAATTCATTTCAAAGAATTGGACTCAATTCAATAATTTGAGTTTTTCTGGGACACTGATACATTGTTGGTGGAACTGTGAACGGATCCAACCATTCTGGAGAGCAATTTGGAGCTATGCTCAAAGAGTTATCAAACAGTGCATACCCTTTGACCCAGCAGTGTTTCTACTGGGCCTATATCCCAAAGAGATTTTTAAGGAGGGAAAGGGACCCACATGTGCAAAAATGTTTGTGGCAGCCCTTTTTGTAGTGGCAAGAAACTGGAAATTGAAAAGATGCCCATCAATTGGAGAATGGCTGAATAAATTATGGTATATGAATGTTATGGAATATTATTGTTCTGTAAGAAATGACCAACAGGAGGATTTCAGAGAGGATTGGAGAGACTTGCATGAACTGATGCTGAGTGAAATCAGCAGAACCAGGAGAACATTATACACAGCAACAAGACTATACGATGATCAATTTTGATGGACATGGTTCTCTTCAACAATGATGTGATTCAAACCAGTTGTTCTGCGATGAAGATAGTCATATACATCCAGAGAGAGGCCTGTGGGAACTGAGAGTGAACCACAACACAGCATTTTAACGCTTTCTGTGAATATTTCCATGCATTCTGTTTTCCTTCTTAGGTTGTTTTTTTTTCTTCTTCTCTTTCTAGATCTGATGTTTCTTGTGCAGTAAGATAACTGTATAGATATGTATACATGTATTGTACTTGTCATATAATTTATCCTATCTAGCATGTATTAGATTACCTGTCATCTAGGGGTGGGGGGAGGGGGGAGGGAAAGGAAAAGCTTGGGAAAAAAAAAGTTTTTTTGCAAAGGTCAATGTTGAAAAGTCACTCATATGTTTTGCAAATAAAAAGCTTTATTAAAAAAAATAAAATAAAATAAAATAAAATGAAAAAAAATAATAATTTGAGTTTTTATCAAGTGCCTACAATGAATAAAGCACTGTTCTAGGCATTGGGAATACAATGGCAAGAACTGGAAGATTTTCATCCCTGAAGGAGAATCGATATGTACTCAGATAAGTAGAATACAAAGTAATATGAGTAAGGAGAGAGCTCTAAAGACAAGTGTGTATGTGTATGTATAAGGAGGAGAGTAAGATCAGGAAAGGCATCAGAGGACATGGTACCTGATCTGAGTCCTGAAAGAAGATAAGGATCTTATGAAATGGAAATGAGGGGAACAATATCATTCTATGCAGGGGAATGGTTTGACATGAGCAGGGTAGATGGAGGGGAAAAATGGAATCTCGATTTCAGAAAACAGCTAATTGGCCATTTTGGCTGGAAAAATAGAGTGGGTTCTATGGAAAAATTGAAAAAAATGAAATTAAAATGGGCAAGTAAATTGTCTCTTTATTCTTCTTCTTCTTCTTCTTCTTCTTCTTCTTCTTCTTCTTCTTCTTTTCTCCTGCTCTTGCTACTACTGCTGCTGCTGCTGCTGCTGCTGCTTCTGCTTCCTTTTACCTTTCCAATCTTCTTACATTTCAACACATATACTTCTATCCAGTGACAATACACCACCCTACTGACTATATAATTAACAAGAAACTCCATCTCTTACTTTCAAGTTTTTTCTTGGCTATTACTCATACCTATAATGCTCTCTCTTTTCAATTCTGCTTACTGGCTTCTTGGCTTCCATTAAGTTCCAACTAAAGTTCCATCTTTTATAGGAAACCTGTTCCAATTCTGCTTATTTCCAGTTCTTTCCCTTTGTTAATGATTTTATTCTTTATTCTGTATTTTGCTTGCTCATATATATTTGTTGACTACTTCATTAGGTTGTAAGCTCCAAGAGGACAGGGATTATTTTTTGGACTCTTTTTATATCCACAGCACTTAGCACAATTCCTGATATATAGTAAACACTTAAATAATTATTAAATGATTTGTTGAATCAGATAAAAGAGATAATAGGGTAAGAGGGTTGACAATCCCTGGTAAATGGTTTCGGGGGTAAAGTCAAGGAGAAAGTTAGGGAAAGCTCCAAGGTTTTAAATCTAAATGACTTGAAGGCCTATTGGTACTCTCAGTAGAGATAAAACATTTAGAGAAATGAGAGTTTAGAGGGAAATAGTCAGCCTGTACAAAATCAAACTAAGTCAAATCAAGAACTATTTATTAATTTCCTCCCATGTATCTGGGACTGATAAAATTTAGGGATACAAACAAAGGCAAAAATCATCTCTAATCTGAAAGAATTTATATTCTAATGGGGAAGAGAACTTTGCAAACAACTTTGTATTTAGTGGATCAATTGGAGGTAATCTCAGAGGGAAGGTACTTAGATTACTGGAACAGAAAAAGCTACTTGCAGAAGACAGGGTTTTAGCTAAGTCTTGAGACAGTCAGAGGAAAAAGAGTGAAATAATTCTTAGCACTTCATAAAGATTATTTTATTTGCTGCTCTGAACAAACTTAATAAGGTGAAGAGTAAATGTATTATTATTCTCTATTTTATAGATGAGGAAACTAACCCATAAAAGATCACAAGACTTGTTTATTTATGTAGTACAACCAGGTACATCAGAAGTAGGTGTTGGACTGAGATTCCTCTTTACTTCAGCAGCAATCCTAGCTTCTTACTGCATCACACTTTCCATAGTACATGGGACATTTATTTGGTTCTGTCCAACAGATAGTTGGGATGGGAGTCCAGGAAAATAATTAGGGTTTGCTATGCAGATATGGGAGTTATCTATTTTTGTTGTTGTTCAGTCATTTCAGTCATGTCCAATTTTTAGTGTCCCCATTTGAGGTTCTCTTGGTAAAGCTTCTGCAGTGGTTTGCCATTTCCTTTTTTAGCTCATTTTACAGATGAGAAAACTGACTGAGGCAAACAATTACCCAGGGTTACACAGCTAGTAAATGTCTGAGACCAGATTTGAACTCAGAAAGATGAATCTTCCTTACTGCAAGATGGGCACTATAGTCACTGCACCACCAATATAGAAATGATAATTGAACCTATCATAATTGATGGTTCACCAAAAAAATAGTGACATACATAAATACATATATGTGTGTATACACAAATATATATATATGTACACACATATATGTATATATATATATGTATGTATGTATCTATACAGACACATACACATACACAGAGAAAAAGACTCAGAATAGAGCCTTGGGAAATACCCAAGTTTATGAAGTATGAGATAGATGAAGTTTTAAGAAAGGAAAGCTTGAAGGAACCATAAGAGGAGGAAATAGAGAAATAGGAGAGAAGAACATCAGAGAAGTCAAAGGAAATATCTTAACAAAGTGTGGTCAAAAGAGCGAGAAAAGAAGAAAGATGGAGCAGCTGAGTAGACATTGGTAACTTTTGAAAAGAGAGATAAGCTGAATAATGAAGTTAGAAGTAAGATTACAAAAATCTGAGAAGTCAATGAGGATGAGGGACCAGAAATTACTGATACATTTTTATAATCAGAATAAAAGATAAATTTAATTTTCTATCTGCTGTCTTTGACTTCATGATTTCTAGAAACAGTCTTGCAAAAAATATCCTTCCAGATGCCTTTACCTCCGAAATTCATCCCTTCTCATCAGGGTCCCTCCCTCCCTATGGAAAAAGTGGAGAATGGAGATTGGAGAGTTCATCTCAGATCCTCCATTGTTTAGGGAGGGAGTATAGGGAATTCACATCATCATTTCCTATTGTGGATGTAGAAATCCATCATTCCTTCTCTCTTCCTTTGTGTGTCTCTTTTAAAACTTCTTTTTATGTGTTACACATAGAATTAGATTAGCAGTAAGTCTGACTCATGCCAAGTTCCCTTTATTTTAAGTTCAGTAATAGAACAAAATGAGGTGCTTGTAGGTCAATCAACAGTTTACTCAGCCATAGCATAGAAAGGCTTCTCAATAAGGATATTCTGGAAGTTAATTTGGGTTTCCTCTTCTTCAGGTGGAAATTCAGTAGGGCAGTGTTCATGTGGTCTGGAGACTTCTGCCAAGCCTGAAAGATCTAACTTTATGTAGGTGGACCTTTCTGTGCCCTTAACTGACTAGAAAGTTCAGCAATATGGCCTGAAACAATTAGGAAATCAAGGAAGCCAAGGTTTGAGCTTTAATTCCCTTAGTCAACTGAATTCCAGGGAAACATCCTTCTTTTCAATGAAAAACTAATCCAATGCACATTGTTATGGTAGTAGGAGAGAACCCTAATATCATGGATGACAATCTTGTTCTTTTTCCAAGAGACTTGGAATCTTGATTTATTCCTTTGACAAAATGATTTTAAGGTCTTTCCTAGATCTAGAATTCTATAAATTTTTATTACAAAAGTAACTTCTGTCCACATTTGTTCTGTCTGTTTTTTGTTTGTTTGCTGAAGCAATTGGGGTTAAGTGACTTGCCCAAGATCACACAGCTAGAAGTGTTAAGTGTCTGAGATTATATTTGAATTCAGATCCTCCTGACTTCAGGGCTGGTGCTCTATCCTCTAAGCCACCTAGCTGCCCCTGTCCTGTCTTCTTAATTTGCTACTCTTGTAGCATGTTTATTTCCTCAGACCTTCAGCAAAATAGGGTGACTACTGATTCTGAAGACTTTCATAGAGATAATACACTCTTCTAAATCTCCCAAAAGGAGGGGAATGAGGAATGTCTTAGAAAATAAGATATCAAAACAGAGTAGTGCTTCCCCTTTACAGGAGATGCCCCTCATGAAAACATTTGCTTATGGGGATAGTGTATTAGATGAAAAAACAGAAGAGTGACAGTTTTAGACAATTGCTCATTCTATAAAGACTTCATGTAAAAATTTTAATTTTATATGATGCTTTAAGTTTCAAATGCACTTTTACTCATTATCTAATTTGATCCTTACTACAATCTTACTACATTTGATCCTTACTACAATCCTGTGAATTAGGTTCTGTTAATATATTCAAAGGTCACCAAGATAGGGAGTGTCTGAAATGAATTCAAACTCAGAATTCCAAGTCCAAAGTGTCTTCCATTATGTCCATTTCTTCTATGTCCAATTACATAGAATTCACTTTAGCCTTTAAGTTCAGAGTCACTATTCTTGATACATGGCACCTGCAATTGAAAGTGCAATAGAAGAAAAAGTTGATCTAAAGAAAGCATATAGAAAATATCTGTGCTCATTAAAAATGAGCTATATTCTTGACTAGGTTAAGCAGGAAGGATCAGTTTATAGGATGCTATCTGAAAGAACCATTCACTGCAAACAGCATGGAATTCAATTCATCTCTGTGAGAAGGAAAGAAGTCTAAATCACCCTCTGTTAATGAAAATTCTAATGTGGGGAACAGAAAATGACCCCACCTATACTCCAGAGGAGAATTTAAGACTTTCACAGTATAACTAAAATCCTTCCTCCTTTCTTTGCCTTTTTCTAAGAATAGATTGAAACATCTAGCTGTGCTTGTAAAGAATATGTTTCTATCATTCTCCCTATAGTCTTCCAAGCTTTTGACATATTCTCCAGCTCAGAGACATTGCATGCAAATATCTATCTGTCTATTCACGTTCTGCCATTCAGTCAGTGAGGCAAAAAATCTGGACTCAATCCCTGCTTTGGAATAATTGCTTTGCAAACAGGATTCCCATAATCCGTTTTCATTATTAATACTCCAGTTGAGAGTCAGTTCTGTATTTGGTTTCTTATAATGAATGCTGCATTACAAAGGAGCAGATGAAATTTACAGCTTAGTAAATTTCACCAAAACTTGAGAATTCCCTTCCATGTTACAGATTTAGATTCATGAGATTTCTAATCCCTTGGAAGCAGTGACTAGCTAGATAGACATAAAATCTCCAATCCTTTTGATGCAGGGTATTTTTTTTGTTGTTGTTTTTAACACTGCCCCCCCCAAACTGCATGTGATATTTTACACAATGTCCTGTCATGTTCCTGATTCTTAATCTGAGTCCTTTAGCTCCTTTGAAAGTTTCCATACTATAATCAGGGAGCAGGATGGCTAGCATGGATTGTAACAGAGTTCTGAAGTGATTGTCAAGCAGGGTTGAATTCAGATATAGCTAGCGAAGCTGCAGTGCTTGGCTCAGATACTCAGCAAAAACCTGGTTAGATTGTAGACACATTTAAAAAAAAAACACTTGATCCAGCGATGATTCCCAAAGAGAGGTACAAGACTTGATGGGGAAGACTGTTATTATTCTTCTGTAACTTTCATTCAAACTCAGTGGAAAGTATTTTTCTATTAAAAGAAAAGAATCTATTATTACTATGAGTCTTTAGCTACCAGGATAGTGCCTGTAGCTAACTAGCAGAGGTGCCTGATAACTAGTATTTTTTTTCCTACATCATCAATCAAAAGCTGGTTTCTCACCACTATTCAGATATACACCATAAATTTGCCTCTGGGTAAAAGAACTGGATCCATTAAAAGGTTTGTGAAGGGGTTTAAAATAGTCCTTTTTACCTTTAGGTGATTGGTTCAAGCCCAGTTTGAATTTGTAGTGACTGAGTTATTTTTATTGAGCTCTTTGGTGACAGGTGTTCTTGTGTTAGAAAGAAATTGGCACTAATTGGATATTCTAGTTGTCAACTTGGCAATAGAGAACAACCCTTGCCCAAGCCAGGGGGTCTGGACATTAAAATGAAAGAGGAGCTAACAATGACCATAGTCAGTCTATTCCTTGAGTATTACTAGCTTTCAATGGAGCAATTTTCAGCATAAATTAAAAAACTATTCATGAAACAGTAGTGTAAAATAAGTTGCATATGATAACTAGTCTTGGTGACTTTGGGGTTCTAAGAATGAGTAGTTCTCATATTAAAAGGAACATCCATGAGACTAGTTAACCAATAAGTATGCAATACATCATAATACACACATATATACATAATGTATGTAATGTATATAACATAGATAATTTTACCATTACCATTTATGAATGTATTCTTATATCTATCTCTCTGCCTCTCAGAATTGAACCATAGATTTCCAGGGGGTTAAAAAACCTTAGAGATCATCTTCTTCAAATTCATCATTTTAGAGTTGAAAAAAGATACAATGACTTTTCTCTCTTTTTTTTTAATAAAGCTTTTTATTTGTATAACATCTGTATGGGTAGTTCCCCAGCACTGATCTTTACAAAGCTTCCCATTACAAATTTTACCCCCAGTCCCCTCCTCTCCCCTAGATGGCAGGAAGTCCACTACATATTAATAATGTTGAAATACTTGACAAGTTGTTCAAGAAAAATCCTATCTACAAGAAAAAAAAAAAAGAGAAAATCAGAGAAAGGAAACACAATGCAAGCAAACCTCAATAGAGAGCATGAAAATGTTATGTTGTGGTCCATATTTCATATCCCTCTCTCTGGGTGTATATGGTCTTTTTCAGTGAACAATTGGAATTGATTTGAGACAATTCTTTGTTGCAGAGAGCCATGTCCATCAGAATTAATCATCATGTAATATTGTTGTTTCTGTGTATAATGATCTGGTTCTGCTCGTTTCACTCAACATCAGTTCATGCAAGTCTCTCCAGGCCTCTCTGAAATCGTCCTGCTGGTCATTTCTTACAGAGCAATAATATTCCATAACATTCATATACCATAATTTATTCAGCCATTCTCAAATTGATGGGCATCCATTCAGTTTCCAGTTTCTAGCCACTACAAAAAGGGCTGACATGAACATTTTTGCACATCTGGGTGCCTTTCCCTCCTCTAAGATCTCTTTGGGATATAGGCCCAATAGAAATACTGCTGGGTCAAAGGGTATGCAGAGTTTGATAACTTTTTGAGCATAGCTCCAAATTGCTCTCCAGAATGGCTGGATCCGTTCACAGCTCCACCAACAATGCATCAGTGTCCCAGTCTTCCCACATCCCCTCCAACATTCATCTTTATCTTTTCCTGTCATTTTAGCCAATCTGACAGGTGTGTAGTGGTACCTCAAAGTTGTCTTAATTTGCATTTCTCTGATCAATAGTGATTTGGAGCACCTGACAAAAAGTTTTTTTTAAAACACGGCATTATATTCTCATGGGCAATATAGTGAATTGGGCATTAGAAGGCTGGGTTACAGGTTTTCATCGGAATTAAAATTATATTGTGTCAAAAAAAGCATTGAGCTTTTTTTTAAGGATTCTAATTTTTTCAAATTTGATTCAATTCAACAAAAATTTATTAGGCATCTATTGTGTATGAAGCACTAAGCTAAGTTCTGATTCTTCAAAAACAAAAACTAAATTAAACCTTGTCCTCAGAGAATTTACCTTCTACTGGAAAGATACCACATATGTTTAAATAAATAGAGTTATAACAAAGGTGATTTAGAAAGCAGTACCACTGGGCGCGGAGCCAAGGTGGCAGAGTGAAAATGTGACTGTGTCCTCCTCCAATCTTCTCTCAAATCAACAATAAAATAAGCCTCTGAACTGATCTTCAAGTCAACGAATCCAGAAATATTTGGACACTGCTTCCAGTTACCTCTGAAGAACTTTATATCAGGTCTGCTTAACTCAGATAGAGGGATAAACAGTGGATTCGGTGCAAGCCGGAAGTGTGGGTGGGATGGACCCAGCTCATCCTGGCAGAAACTCCAAACTCTAAACTCCAAACACCTGGAGGTTATCTGAGGCACTCGGGACACTCTGCCCTGATTGGGGACAGATATTCTGGCAGACTTGCTTTTTTAAAGGAGTAACTCTGACTTAGTCCTAGCCCCCACCGGCCCAGCACCTTAAGTTAATTCGCCGAAGTGCCCCAGGGCAAAGAACTTCAGCTACCGTTTTTTTTCCGAGCCTTAAAGAGACATCCACAATGTCTAAAAAAATGAAGATGCAAAAGAGATTTCTCACCATAGACAGCTTCTATCTAGAGAAAGAAAGGCTGACCACAGATCCTGAGGTTCCTTTCGACAAAACTCCAGTGGAAGTTATTAAGGACCATCACTGGTCCCCTTTTCAAAAGGCCTTTCTGGAATATTGAATAAAGAACCTCAAAAGAGAGCTAGAGGATAAATGGGAAAATAAATTGAAATCAGTGCAAGAAGGATACAGTATCTTGCAAGAAGGATATAATGCCCTGCAAAAGAGATATGAAAAAGACACCAATTTATTGAAAAATAAAATTAGTGAAGTCGAAAAAGAGTGCAATGAACAAAAAAATTCAATTGGCCAGTTACAAAAGGAGCTTAAAAAGGTAACTGAAGAAAACAACACTTTAAAAATAAGAATTGAACAAATGCAAGTGAATGACTCAATAAGACTTCAAGAATCAGTCAAACAAAAACAAAAAAAAATGAAAAAAATAGAAGAAAATATGAAATATCTCCTAGGAAAAACAACTGACTTGGAAAATAGATCTAGGAGAGACAATCTAAGGATTATTGGACTGAAAGCCATGATGAAAAAAAGAATCTAAACACTATCTTCCAGCAAAACCTGGAAGAAAACTGCCTTGAGATTGTAGAATCAGAAGGCAAAATCACCATTGAAAGAATTCACCGATCTCCTCCTGAAAGAGACCCCAAAATTAAAACCCCAAGGAATATTGTGGCTAAATGTCAGGACTATCGAACCAAGGAAAAGATTCTGCTAGCAGCTAGAAAGCAACAATTCAAATACCAAGGATCAATAATTAGAATCACACACAATCTGTCAGGCTCCACATTGAAGGATCAAAGGGCCTGGAACCAGATATTCTGAAAGGCAAAGGAACTTGGATTACAGCCAAGAATAACCTATCCAGCTATAATGAACATTATCCTCCAGGGAAGAAGATGGTAATTCAATGATATAGATGAATTTCACGTATTTCTAATGAAAAGACCAGATCTGAACAAAAATTTCGACATCCAAACACAGAACTCAAGAGAAGCATAAAAAGGTAAAAA